>JADILG010000697.1:0-10944 GCA_017591655.1 Thielaviopsis populi
TGTTTTGGCCTCGCCGCCCCCCCCCCCCCCCCCCCCCCCCCCCCCCCCCCCCCCCCCCCCTATTTCCAAAGTATTATTTTTGTTTCTGGTAAGATGGAACTCGTGACTAACGCTAGCGCCTTTCGCGCACCCGGATTTAGCTGCTTTGGATACTTGTGATGGCATCAGACTCAAGGGCCGCACAATCAAAGTGGACGTTGAGAGAGGCAGAACGGTCAAGGGCTGGAGACCTCGCAGACTCGGTGGTGGCCTGGGTGGCCGCAACTACACTCGCGCCATGCCAACCCGGCCGGCCGGCCCTGGCGGCTTCCGTGGTCCTCCGGGAGGCGGCTTCCGCGGTGGCTTTGATGGCGGCCGTGGCAGAAGCGGTGGCTTCCGTGGCGGTATGCGCGGGGGATTCCGCGGCGGCGATCGTGGAGGTGATCGCAACGGCGGCCCGCCCACTGGCCCCAGCGGAGACCGGAATGGCTTTGGTGGCGGCCGTGATCGCGAGCGCGGCGGCTTCGAGCCTCGCGGTCCATCTGGCCGCTTCTCGGACGACAGGTACGGCGGCTCCGGCAGACGTGAAGATCCCAGACGCTCGGGAAGCAATGCCGAGCCCGTGCGGCCCCGTGAGAGCGGGTACCGCGGCGACAGGGAAGCTAGAGACAGAGGCGATCGTGATCGCGAGCGGGACCGTGGCGGTGACCGTGGCGGTGATCGTGGCGGCGACCGTGACAGAGATCGCAGCGACCGTGGTGACCGCGGCGACCGTGGTGACCGCGACTATGACCGCCCCAGAGACGACGACCGTAAACGACGCTATGATGAGGGGCACGGCTACGACGAGCCCAGAAAGATTCGCCGGTACTGATCTTGTTGCCAGAGAGGCAACATGGCTGACGTCTTTCGTTCAGGGTAGACAGGCATCCGCTGCTGAGTGGCGGACTCTGTGCATCACATGACGCGATATGGCAGGGCTTCTTTCTTCTCGTGCCTTGCCGTCTAGCCTGGCCCCCGGTGCGCGCTCGCCTTTTTTTTTTAAGATTTTTGGCGCGTTTTCTTTTTCTTGTCCACGTCTCGTCAGAGGTAATGGTGTTTGTGGATTGTCGGTTGCTTGTATTTCTACGCATGGGCTAATTGGGTAGGTATTTATTATGGTGGGAAATGGTTGAGTATATTTTGCCTGGTTCATTTGTTCTTCTCGCCTTGCGTCGGTCGGTTTCCGGGTCCTTGGTGTCATGCTTGCTATTGCTGCCACATGCTATCAAGCTGAGACCAGCTCTGTGCTTTGGAGAAGCATTCATTGCCCTTGCCCAGAGGTAGTATTCTTGTCACGTTCTTTTTTTTCTTTTTTTTTCTTCTTTGTTTCTTTTGCTCTCCTCATCCTTTGTCTGTTGTCTGTTGTCTGCTGTTCCTTTTTCTTTTTCTTTCTCATATACAACGGGGAGCCCTGAGGCTCTCTGCATTTGCTCCAACCAACGACCCAAAACCCCATTCAGCACGGAAGCACATGCATTGCCAGCCATTGTTGCCAGTCATTGTCTTGCTGGCTATCCAGTGCGCGTTCTAGACGACGGTAAGACCAGAGGTGAGGCTGGTGGTTTGGCCCTGCGCCGCAATATCACCCAGCGACGGGAGCTCCTCAACATGCGCATCCGGCTCGGCTCCACGTGAGGGGCCGCCAGTGCTGGGCCATTGCAATATGCCGTGTGTGAGGCGTTGTGGTAAGTGAACGGACTGTCGTCGGCGGTGCGCACCATGCGACGGCCGTGAACAGGGCCAAAGGCGGTGAAGGGCCAATTTTTGTTTTGTATTTTTTTCTTAGCCAGTGCTTATCGATAAGAAGATAAACTCCCCGCTAAAAACGCCCCTCGAAATTTTTCTGCCGCTCGGTGAAAAAAAAAAGTTGCAAAAAAAAAAAAAGAAAAACTAAGAATTATTGGTATTTTTTTTCTTATAGAGAGACAACAAAAGAAGTTCTTCAATCTTGATTTCGTGACTTTCTCATTTGCACCGCCAATTTTTTTGCTCTTCTTTCTTCTGTGATTACAAAGTTTTTTACTTTTATTTTGTCGTGTTTGTCTCTGTTCGACTTGCTTGACTTTTGAAACGCCACGAACCCTTTCTCGACTGTGGTCTGCCTCGAGACTCTCTCCTCCTACATCACCACCACCACACACACATTCACAATGCCTAAATCCCGGCGCAACAAGTCCATCTCGCTGACTCAGGTCGACAAGAAGGGCCGCGAGCACAAGGACAAGCTGTTCGCCAATGTGCGCGATGCCGTCGGCGAGTACCAGCACTGCTTTGTCTTCAACATTGACAACTCGCGGAACAACTACCTGAAGACTGTGCGCCAGGAGCTGAGCGACAGCGCGTGAGTATCCTCTTCTGTTTCCCTTCTCACTCTTCTCCTCCGGCTTCCCCGTATACTGTGGTGGGCTTGTTTGTGTCAGCCTGTGTCTGCAAAAAGGCCTCGAGATGACGACAGAGTTGAACGTCCGCAGCTGCTCCCTTCCTCTCTCTCTCTCTCCGCCTCTCTCTCTCCCCCCCCCTCTCTCTCTCTCTCTCTCTCTCTCTCTCTCTCGCATGACCACCGCCGCTAACATCACCGTCACCTCCCCAACAGCATCTTCTTTGGAAAGTCAAAGCTCATGGCCAAGGCCCTCGGCCTGACGCCTGAAGAAGCGCAAGCTCCCGGTCTGGAGCTCCTGACCCCGCACATCCACGGCCAGGTCGGCCTCCTGTTCACCAACCGCCCGGCCGCCGACGTCACCAGCTACCTATCGTCCATCTGCGAGGACGACTACGCGCGCGCCGGCACCGTGGCCTCGCGCACCTTTGTCATTCCCGCCGGCGTTGTGTACTCGACGGCCGGCGAGGTGCCGGCCGAGCACGACGTCATTCTCGAGCACACGCTGGAGCCCGAGCTGCGCAAGCTCGGCGTGCCGACGCGCATGGTCCGCGGCAAGGTCGTGCTGGGCGAGGAGGACGGGTCGACGGACGACTACGTCGTCTGCAAGAAGGGCCAGGTCCTCGACTCGCGCCAAACGAGACTGCTTAAGATGTTCTCGGCGCCCATCAGCCAGTTCCGCGTCCGCGTTATTGCGTGAGTCCCCCGATCTTCTTTTACTCCCCCCCCCCCCCCCCCTGGCTCGAGACATGGTACCACACCACAAGACCACGCCTGCTAACATTACATCTCTCTTCGCCTAGGTACTGGAGCGCTGCCACCAGCAAGGTCACCGAGGTCGAGCCTCTGGCCGCCGGCGAGGCTGCGGAGTCTGATTAAAGAACAAGCTGGGCTCACTAAAATGAGCCTACTGCACGGCAGTCTTGGTTCTCACGTTTCCTATTTATCCCTGCATTGATGTTGACCGTCTCTCTCTCTCTCTCTCTCTCTCTCTCTCTCTAAGCATTCTGCAAGAACAAGAAAAAAAAATCAAGAAAAGAAAAGGCCTGTCCCTTCGGAACTTGTCATCGCCGCCGACAAGACTTCCACGCATCCTCCTTATTCTCATCCTCATCATCTTCCCCCTCCTGCTCCTCCTCCTCCTCCTCCTCATTTTGACAATGCTCGGCTTTAGGACCTCGTCTCGTTCAGAGTCCACACGCACACACGCACAAAGGAACTTGTACACCAGGGAGGGACAGGGCTGCATCATGTTTCGTTTTGGCTGGCGTTCTTTGGCGTACCCATCTCGTTGCTTCTTTGTTTCTTCTTTACATGTCACGCATGTCCTCGCTTTTTTTTTTTGCTTTTTCTTCTTTTTTTTCTCCTTCGTGTCTGATTTCTTTGTTGTTGTTGTTGTTTGCTTGTTTTTTTCTGGTTTATATTCGTCTACCAACTCAAGATGCTGTGTTTTCATGTGCAAAAAAGGCTTTCTTGTTCTCTTCATGACGTGTACCACCAACACTCCATGCTATCATCATGTTATCATGCTGCGTGTTCTTGTAAATGTGAATGAATATGTGTGAAATGTTGCAAATATACAAAGGGCAAATTGGCCAAAGAGCAAAATATACAGGAAATCGGAAAAAAAAAGGCAGCTAAAAACCGTAGCAACAAAACTCCGTGTAAATACACACCAGAAAAGGGACAAATATCACGCCGTACAATCAACTCAGACACAGATCGTCGCCGCTACTGCCCGCCAATGTCCATATTGGGGAATGTAGAGTCGACAATCACCGGGGCTGAAGTCAGTGCATTAATCTCCGACATCATAGACTCATCGTTGGCCAAGCTTGTCCTAACCTGGTCGGATGTCAAGCCTAGCCAGAAGCCCGGCATCTCGGATTGGTTCTTCTTGCCGCGGTATATCTCCTGCGCAACGCCGCGGACTTGGCCACAGGCAGTGCTCGCCGCCTTCCACACTTTCGAAAGCTTGTTCAGAGCACCAATGTGCAGGCGGATTTGCTGGCGTAGGTCATCGTCGTCATAGGGCATGAAGAAGAGAGCCCATTTGCTCAGATGGATGATGGAAGAGTGCGTGATGACGCAGGTGAAAAAGTGGGTGTGCGAGAGCAGAGGCACTCTATGCGTGATCATTTTGCTGATATCGTTGGCCGAGCTAATGGTATGCCGAGTATGAGAATTGAAGTTTTCGCCGGATGCAATTGGCTGATGGGCTGCACATGAGTTGACATTGCTGGTGACAGAAGAATCGAGCTGAGAAAACGGCTGATGCAGCATGATGGAGATGCTATATGAGGGATCAGGGAGGTTAGCATGGCACAAACGCCACCACTGTATCCATATAGTACGTACGTTCTGTTCATCATGGTGGCCTGGAACATCATCTCATCAAGCTGGAGATCTCTGTCCAAAGAAGTCTGCTTGCTGGCAGGAAGGTGAAGCCTCCAGTTCGTGAGAAGAGTCTCGATTCTGTCAATGTTTTCATCATCGGGACCAACGAACTCTGGGCTTCTCATCATTCTGCCCAGAATATGGGCAGATGCAATGCGATAAGCAAACGACGAAAACTCCCGGTCTTCCCCTGAAAATTCTGCATCTTCAAGATCCTGTAGATACATGGGTGCTGGGATAGTCTGAAGTTGGTGTCGTTGTGGTTAGTATTCACAAGTCTACGATATATGGATTCTGTAAAACGAAAAAGACTTACCCCGTCGAGGTACTGCGCTTCCTCGCAAGGCAACGCAACATCGCACCGAACGTCGTACAAAGCAAAGTTGGTTTCTCTGTGAACACCAGCAATCATGCCATCAATAACATAGAGATCCCACCACGTGCGGCGCCAGCTCTCTTCCAGTACGGGAATCCCGCGGCCATTCATGGTAGCAAAGGGTCTCGAATGAAGATTGATGTCAGTGGCAATCTTCTCAACGTCCAACAGCATCTTTTTCGACTGTTGACGCTGGCAGTTTCCGTCCAGTCCAAGAATCAGCAGCATCATAGCCTGCACGAGAAATCCATCCTTGCATGTCGATGGGTTGTAGCATTTGTTGAAGGCCTCGTCGTAAAACGCCGCACCAGCTGAACCGACGCTAATGAACAGCGAACCAATATACCGAATAGCTGCCAGCAAGTGGTTGATTTGTCCATCCCTGGCGATTCGCAGCAGGTGCTCCTTTGGCAGCACAAAGGGGTGGGCAGCAAAGAAATGGTGATAAAATGAATCCAGGCATCTGTCGGAGATAGAGACAGTTGACGTCTGGAATGGAACCATTCCGGTTCCCAGGGCAGCAGCGGCGGCAGCAGCCGAGGAGGGCGAAAGAAGCAGATGGGAAGTGTCATAGTTTCGCATGAGCTGTGACTTGGCTGCCAGGGGAGTTCCTGAAGCAGAGAATGGAGAGCTACCTTCGGTGCTGGAGCCAGATAGGCTAGAGCTACCAGCAGAGGCTGACGAGTTGCTCATGTTTCCTAGGCGGGACACGTCATTCATGACCGGCACGCCAGAGTTGTGTCCCATGAGCATAGGGCAGCTGGAAGGAGTGGCGGTAGTTGTAGCATTCAGTGAAGATGTTTCCTCAAGCTCAGATTCAGCGCGGCGCTTGTTAGGGTTGTTAGCAGCCGGCTTCGCCTTGGGGCCTTTATAGCCACGGCGAGACGCAATGTAGACGCATTCGGATTGGTTGGCTGTGCATCGACTGCATGGTGACTGGCCATTGCACTTGAGATGTTTGGCACGCTAGATTCGGAATACATGGTTAATATTTTGCTTATCTCAAGTTTCGAGAGGCGTAGTGAGTGTTGGATGGATCGCCAAGTGTTGGTTGGTCTTACACAGGAGAGACAGGCGGCAGCAATGGTCTGAGGCATGCTACCACTGCTAGGGTTGGCATCTGTTGAAGGTGCCGTCCGGGGAGTAGCATTGTCAGAAGGGGCAGACGCAGATGCAGATGCAGACGCAGACGCAGACACAGACACAGGCGCAGGCGCAGACTCAAGCCCCGATCCAGACACATCGGCTTCAACTTGGTGGGCCATATTGACGGGAGGCGGTGGCATAATCTCGTGAGGTTGGAGCTGGCGGTACTGGTTATGGAGGTGTGACTGGCTAGATGTAGCTATATGTTGCTGGGCGAGGTCCGCATCATGGGGGTTGATATGGGCTTGCACTTTCACTTGGGATTGAGCCGGCGATTGAGCTTGCGGATCAGAGATTGCCGAAGCCGAGTAGAAATGATTCTCGATGGCGTGGTGGGGAATGGACGTTGTGGTTCCGCCATTGTTTGCCATGCCCATTTGCATGTGCATATGCATTTGAGATTGCATGCTACCGCTGAAACTATTGTTGTTGGTAGTGGGTGGAGCAGCGGCTGAGGAGGATGTGGAATCGGGGTTGGCATAGACAGCGCCAGGGGCAGTGTGCTGCATGTCGACGGGATGCAATGGGGGCACTTGATGTAGTTGGTGTTGGCTGTCGTGCAGATTGAGATGCACGTGCTGGGCCTGGGTGGCAATAATCCCCGCATTTCTGGTCGCCGAAGGAGAGACTGAAATAGAGGTCGCCGAAGGGGAGGTCCCCGGGCCACCAGCATCTAGTTTTAGGCCTTGGTTTAAATCCAGGCCCAAGCTTGCGGGATCCATGCCCATAAAGGCCGAAGGAGCGTCTTGGACAAAGCCAGACTGAACGGCGACCATTTGCTGCGGGCCAGGGGTGGCTGAGGATGTGGACGACATATAAATAGGGCTCTCCATGGGCATCGACATGTGTGCATGCTGTTGGTTGTGCGGATGAAGCTCGAGGTGCGGCTGGTGGTGATTGAGCTGGCTGGTGTAGAGGTCCTGGGCCTGCGAGTGGTCGAGAAACTGGCCCTGCTCGGCCATGGTCACATGTTGGTGCTGATGCTGCTGCTGCTGATGCTGCTGCTGTCGTGATGATATCTGCTGATCCATCATGGAGGGTTGAACATGTATTTCTGCCACAGCCTTGCTTCCACTTTGGCCCTTTTTTTACGCTCTTGCTCTCGGTCTTTTCCAGCTCTTTTGTTCAAGCCTCATTCGCTGCCTTGTCGCCTTGTCGTACCTTCCAGAAAGAGAACAGAACCCCTCTTTTTCGATGAGGACACAATCGCCTTTTGCTTTGTAGCCTTCTTCTGCCTGGCTTTTCACAAGTGTTAAAGAGGGATTGATGCCAATGCTGGGCCCTTATCACGACTATCACGAAGAAGAAAGACGCGGGACAACCGCAAGGCCGAAGAAAATATTGAACGAAACAAAACAAAAAAAAAAGGGACAACCGCCGCCTCAATACCGAAATGTTCCGGAAGCGAGAAACCAGGAACACGCAAGCCCAGCAAAGATGAATAAGAGAGGAAGACTCGCTTCCTCGAGAAGCTTGGTTGAAGCAGAGGAACGTACGGAAAAGCGAAGGGAGAGACAGAGAAGGAGTCAATGAGAACTATGCCGACGGCCAACAACAGCAGACTAGGAAGCGATGGTGATGCTGATGTGGTCACTGAAACAAAGCAAGGCGACAAAAAGAAAAAGGAGAAAAAAAGCAATTATGTCGAGCCAGACGGCCATTCGTTCTCTGCTCTGTTCCCTGTGTGCTTCCTCTCTTCTCTTCCTCTCCAGACACATCTTCTCATTTCAAGCTATCACGTCCGTTTCGTTTCCCATGGTTCCACGTTACCCTGTATGCATGTGTGTACACACACCCACCCTCCCCCTCGTTCATACTAATATATACACATGTTGGCTGAACCAGGCATTGACACTTCGCACGTTTACGGCATCTTGATGAAGCTGCACACAATCCCAAGGCAGCGTATGTCATTATTAGCACGGGAAGAGATCCAAGATTTGACAGAAGCAGCGAAAAAGAACGAAAAATCAGGGAAAACAAACACACCAGGACAGGGGCTTATGCCGATCACTGGCCACAATAACAGCAACTTGTTGGTCTTGGCTTGGCTTCCAGTGGAAATAGACGCTGCCGCTGCACAAAAGCCCGGGCGACAAAATTGATTGGCTAGAAACCTGCCGAGCAGGGGCTATCTCACTTGGCAGCCTCATTGTTCAGGCAACAATACATTTAAGCGTCGCACCAAGCTCCCGTCCGCTCTACACCTCACCTACACTGCTACCTGTATCACTGTGTATTTTGCACCTGTGAGGGTAGTGCTTCTGGAGATGTTGCGAGACTCTCAGGCTTCATTCTGCCATGTTTGGCTTGCCTCATGAGAGATACGCACGCAGACCACATGCTTGGAGACATGGGTATAGTATATAGCCCCTCCACTGCCCTTTCACCTCTACCAACACTAGGCATGGAATAGACCTTAGCCGTTACACACGCATTAGCTTATTTACTGAATTTTATACATTAATATATCCAAGTTGTCTTTTTTGGAAATCTCGTTTCTAATCCCTCTCAACCTGGAAATCATAAAGACCCGTTGTGTATTCCCGATCAATACCTGCCTGACCCGGCACCCAACCATGTCTGAAGAGACGACTTTGAATCTACCTTCTAGAGGATTGCATAGGAAACCTTGCTTCTCTTTCCCTCTGCACGAATTCTTTTTCGGAAAAAAAAGAAGAAAAAAAAAAAGGTCAAAAGGTCAAAAGGTCAAAAGATTTGTTACTTTATGCCAGCACGTCCTTGGAGCCACGGATGTTGTTCATGCGGGCGGCCCAGTTGGAGAGGTTGGCCCGAGTGTTGGCGATGGAGCCCAGCAGACCCCACTGCGAATTGATGCCCTCGATTCTGTGAGTGGAGTTTAGGTTCTTGACGATGGTAATCTGATAGCAAGTGGCACCACCCTGGCGAGAAACGATGGTGGACGAGGCCAGGAAGTACTCCCAGATCTATACAACAAATATTAGCACCAAAGCCTCACAAAACGAATATCTCAAACCAGGGGCAAATCTGGTGGAGGGGAAAGAAAGACTTACGCGGAACCAACGTTTTCCGTACTTGGACTCAACCTTGTCACGGTTGCCCATCCAGTTGCGGTACCAGCGCCACAGGGTGGCGGAGTAGTGCACGCCAATAGTATCAATGCTCTTGATCTCAAAGCCAGCAGCCTCCAGGGAGCTGATGTAGAAGCCCAGAGGAGTAGAAGCATCGGCACCAGGGAAGACATACTTGTTCATGAAGATACCCCAGTTGAGGTCCTCATACTGCCAACTCTTGCGAAGACCAGCCAGCTGCATGAACATGATGCCATCATCGTCCAGCATGTTGTAGCACTGGGTCAGAAAGGTGGAGAAGTGACGAATACCAACATGCTCAGCCATCTCAACGCAGGTGATCTTTTTGAAGCCACCCTCGGGAACAGGAATATCGCGGTAGTCCATGCAGAGAATCTTGCTCTGGTCCTCGGGAATGCCCGACTTGCGAAGAATTGAGTTACCCCAGGCAGTCTGGTTACGGCCAAGGGTGATGCCGGTAGCGTGGGCGTTGAAGTTGTGGCTAGCAAAGTTGACCAGAGTACCCCAGCCGCAGCCAATGTCGAGCAGAGATTCACCCTCCTGCAGCTGAATCTTTTCGCAAATGACGGCCATCTTGTTGTCCTGGAGCTCCTCCAGAGTCTCTTCGCGGTCAGGGTCGGAGATGATACCAGAGGTGTACACCATGCGCGGGCCCAGGAACCAGCCGTAGAAGTCGTCACCGCGGTCGTAGTGATCACGAACCTGCTCCTCATCTGCAATTAATGACGTTAGTGTTGAAGCATTGGACCGTAGCGAGCGTGGCACTTGAAACTTACCTTGGGAGCGAGTGTGCATGATGGCCTCGGGCAGCAGTCCGGTAAAGACAAACTTGAGCATGCCCCAGGTGAAGCGGAAGGAGCACCAATCATGGCGCCACTCGAGAACCTCGAGAGCATCGCCGTTGAATTCGACCAGACCGTCAAAGTACATCTCAAGGAAGGTTTCCATGGGGATTCTGTTCTTGCCATGGTACTTGAGGCGATCGGCCTGGTTCTTGAAGGTCAGGTAGAATTCGACAGGGCGGCCAGGAATCTGGGCCTTTTCATTGCGGCGGGGGGCAATGGCAGAGATGACGCGCCACCAGACGAGCAGAATGGGAATGGTGGTGAAGAGGGCGAAGAAGATGGCGGTTTTCATACCACCGCCGACCTTCCACGAACCGTAGTAGGGGACGAGGAAGAGCAGGGCGCCCATTCCCAGGTTGCTAAAGGTATCGGATCCGGGGCCATCAGCGGGGAGCGGTGCGTTGTGGATGGTGGGATACTGGTGGGAGTAACAGTTAGCATTGGTATTGGAATTGTTGCGTGGGACAGCGGTGATTGAAGGGCTTTGGACGGATCACGACAACACGGACGGATTCAATGGCATTACGAATGCTATTGGCTGGCTGTAGTGATGTTGGCGGCGGTGATGGTGGTTGACAAAGGCCAGGTGTTACCACCACTATCACCACACACGCCGCCACCAGCTCCAAACGCGGGGCATGGGCTGGCCACTTAGTACAGGGCAAAAAAAAAGATAATAAAAAAAAAGGGCACAGTTGACAGTTGCTG
>JADILG010000698.1:0-10937 GCA_017591655.1 Thielaviopsis populi
TCCCTCCCCCCCCCCGGGGCTCCCCTTCCTCCCCCTACCCCCCCCCCCCCCCCCCCCCCCCCCCCCCCCCCCCCTCCCCCAGACCACTCGACAAACAAGGACATTCATTAGCCTCCGACCTTGACCTTCAAGTCACCACAAACACATAATACCCAGCCTATTCTTCTTTTTTTCTCGTCCTGCAATCGTACTATGGCCACTGCCATGGAACCTTCATCCGCTCCCATGATGGGTCCTCCCTCAATGATGGACTCACCCAGCCCGTCCACCCCTGGTGGTGGCTCGGCCCAGTCCTTCCCACACTCTGGTCCCAACTCGGCCTCCAAGCGTCCCCCTCGGAAGAGCACCTTGACTCAACAGCAAAAGAACCAGAAGCGCCAGCGGGCTACCCCCGATCAACTGTCGACCCTGGAGATGGAGTTCAACAAAAACCCCACACCCACTGCTGCTGTTCGCGACCGGATAGCCGACGAGATCAACATGACTGAACGGTCTGTTCAGATTTGGTTCCAGAACAGGTACGCATCCCACCCCCCCCTCCCCCATCACCTTCCATTCCAGAACACCTGCTACACACATCCCTTTCTCCCCCCCGTCCACGAATTCCTTCCTGTTTCCCCTTGCTAACCTCAACCCCCCACCCGCGAATATAGACGAGCCAAGATCAAATCGCTTGCCAAGAAGAGTCTCGAGAATGGAGAGGATATGGAGTCTATTCCCGAATCCATGCGCCAGTATCTGGCTATTCAGGCCATGGAAACTGGCAAGGGAATCGGCGGCAGCTTCCTGGGCCGCTCCGGTCTCTACCCTTACGGCAACAACATGTTTATGCATGGCGATCAGTCCGCCCAAAGCAAGGTTCTTATTCAGCACTTTACCTGCCGTGCTCTGAGCATTGGCAAGTGGACTCGCGTTGGCCAAAACACCATGGATCTAATTGTCTTCTACTCACCCGACAAATGCACCATGACCTACTACATCAACAACGACCAGGCCGGCTACAAAATCGAGTACCCCTTTTCTTACATCAAGAACATCTACCTCGAGAACAATGACGACGATCCGGCGAAACCCAGCGGCATCGTTATTGAGCTGACCAGCCCTCCGTTCTTCTTCATGGATCAGACTGCCATTACCCAGGGCTTCATCAACTGCCTGGATTTCACCGAAGACAAGCAGGCCTCTCAGTGCTTGGTTCACCGTCTGGCTGGCAATGCCAAGGTGCTGAGCGGACAGCTGGCTAAGCTCATATCCCTCGAGTCGTTCATCAATCGCCATGCTCACCAACACATGTTTGACCCCAACTCCCTGGCTGTTTCGGCTCCCGTGTCGCCTATTCCTCGGCCCTCGTCCCAGCCCAACTTCATGGCTCCGCCCCATGTGGGCATGTTCCAAGAAAGCTGGGGAATCAACAACACCATGCAGCAAAACATGCGCCCCGGACCTGGACACAAGAGACAGCGCAGTCGCTCGGTACCCATGGCTGTCGACTTTTCCATGTTCCAACAACCCATGCCCTCGTTCTATATCCAGCAACCGGGTGAGCCTACAGCTCAGCAGGGCCCCCATCTGTATGCTCCCGTGCCTCAACAACCGACCAATCTAGGTGCCGGCCTTCGCATTGACACACAGGCTGGCTTCGGTCTGGATATGCGCCAATACCCCATGTCTGCCACTGCGGCCTCGCCTGCCGATTTCTCCAGCCCCAACTACTTTGCTCCTCCAACCGGCGAGCCGACGCCACTGCCGGTGAGCACACCGTACAGCAACTCGTTCCTCTCTCCCATGGCCAACTCAACGACAATGGCACCTGTCATGTCGCCCTTGCCCTTTTCCACAAGCCCCGTGGCAGATTCAGCCATTGCCGAGCAGTCTCCCCCGATGGGCATGATGCGGCCAACTTCAGCCGAAGTCTACCCGGTGACAGGCCCCGACTCGTCGTGTGCCATATCAGACGATGGAAATAGTCTTGGTGACATGTACCCGAAGCAAACGATGAACCTGCCAATCCACACGCACTCTCCAGCCTCCTTTGTTGAGCCGTCAGCGAATGACCTCGACATGAATCACCTTGTGGCCTACGACAGCTCAGAACAACACACTACCAGCCTGTCTCCTGACGGGCGATCTCAGATGGCCCAGGTTCAGTAGGGGCGGTAGTGATCTGGAGGGATAGGTCCGAGAGTCTGCTTTGGGGTCTATGATGTCCTCCTTGTTTGTCTTTTTTTTTCTCCTTCTCTTCTTTCCCCCGTTTCTATTCTTGTTCTTTGTTCTGTCTGTTCCCTTACTCTCCCTCTCTTTCTCTCCCTCTCTCTCATCCTGCTATCTCTCTCACTCAGAGTAGCTCTGTTCAAGTCTACTCTGTTAATGTAGAGCGGTGCAGTTATCATTATTTTTGCATTGTTTTTAGTCAGAGTCAGCCAGTGGTGGTGGCTTTTTGCACGTTTTTTCTTTTTTTGGTTTCTTTTTTTTGATTTTGATTTTGGGTTCCCCCCCCTTTTTTTTATGGCTTGCTTGCTGCTTTGCCTGCTATAAAATCAATGATGATGAGGATAATTTGCTTTCATCATTTTGAAGGCGTTGAAGGTTCAACAACTATACCAGTTAGGCGCAGCTGAGGATATGATTTTATACTTTTTGTTTGTTCTACTATCTTTCTCTTTCTTTTTCTCTGTACCGTCTCCTGCATTTTGACGGGATCTTTTTTTCCCCCTTCTTCTCCTGTGTTTCTTTTTTTTTCTCACGCTTGTCTATTTCTTTGTTCTTTGTCTGATTTCTGATTTCTGCTTTCTCTCTGTCTTTGTCTTTCGTTTATTTGGTGTAGCTGAATATTATTTGAGTGTTTATACGGCATTTCTTTGTTCAAAGTTGTTGGAAAAATACGCAGGTAAGCCTGTAAGACAATAAATACAGTATTTTTTGGTGTCGATGATATCATCAGGCTTAGTCAAGGCTTGCCCAGATCTAGATGATAGTCACTTACATGCTCAGGCGTGTGCTGATTGGAGGGAAAAGGAAAGTCTGCGCCTCAAAAGCCCCTCCTTCCCCCCACTTTGGGTCTGTCTGTCTGTCTGTGTCTAGGGTTAGCGACCCTGGGATGGGTCTATCGGTTGAAATCCTGAGTAGGCCAAGGGTGGGCAAGAAACACTGATACAGATGCAGATACTATGCACGCATATGCATGTGTATGATATGTACATACTGTTTAGACATACATTTCATATCAACGTTGACTAAGATTTGGACTAGAACAATGTCGAGTACCCAAGTACGTATTTCTTGCTGAGTCAGCCGTGTGTTGTCAGCGTGTTAGTGGAGGGAGTCGAGTCGAGTCGAGTCCACTCCAGTCTAGTTCAGTCCAGTCTAGGGCTATATTTGGCATCGCTTGTAGAGACAAAGCGAGCAAGGAAAGAAAAACAAACAAAAGGCGAAAAACAACAGCAACCAGACAACGGACGAATAACGCTGCAACACAACTGGGCTGGCAAAAATGGGGGGGGGGGGCGAGTCAGAAAGAGAGAGGGGCTGTCGCAGTTACAGGGATGGATCTTGGAGATGGCTATGGGATGGCGATCCTACGTGATGCAGATTGCGTCAATGAGGGGAACAAGACAGGGAACAACAGTCCTCTAGGAAATGGCCATTCAGGGAAGAGTTATTGTTCTTCTGGGCGAGCTCTAGAGATTGGAGGAGGAGAGGAGGAGAGGAAGAAGAGGAAGAAGAGGAAGAAGAGGAAGAAGAAGAAGAAGAAGAAGGAGAGGAAGAAAAAAGAATAAGAATAAGAAAAAGCAAAAAAAGCAAGAAAAGCAAGAAAAAAAGCTAGTACTAGGGTTGGAGATGGGAAGAGACGCCGAAGAAGTGAAATGCCTTGCTGGCTAGGCCGGACTGGCTTCGCTGCGGCGATATCATAAAATGCTTACGCAAGCCATACACGGCACTATAATTTGTACTTCCTCGGGATTAGTCAGCATAGCATATTGCTGTTAATCCAGGCTTAATGTCTCATTTAATCGTGGATATGGTTATGGACATGCTCTTGCCTTGTTCTATTTTTCTATCTATGTGACTCGGATGGGTCTCTCAGCCTATCAATTCGACCTGTTCGTCTGAGGCTTATTTTTGGGGCTAGACCGAAGTAAGAGCCAAGTGCCAAAGACAAAAGAAAAGGCAAGGGCCAGAAACTTGGATATAGCTCCTTCCTGGCACTCCAAAACCGGCAGGAAAAAAAGAAGAAGGAGAAAAAAAAAGGAAGCTGCTAGCTGCGAAGGCGAAAAAGAGCTATCGCCAAAAGCAGGAAGCAGGACAAGACGTACGATATGTAAGAGAAAGAAGAAGGCAGGGCAGAGCAGAGAGGCAGGAGGCCAAGAGGGTAGGGTGGGAAGACCGGGCAAAAAGACAGGCCTAGACGGCAGGTCCAGACGGCAAATATCCGAGCAGGAACGGGCCCAAACTCGCAGGACGCACACAATAGCGGAGAAACGAAGCAGGTAGCTGCTGCTCTCTCTACTGCATCTAGACATGGAGCCATTTTTTTTTTCTTTTTTTTTGGTTGCGGCAGGCTGTGCAGTGCAGTTGCCAGATCTATTATGGCAGTCGTAATATGAAAACCCGCACCTTCCTGGTTTAATCCGGCGTGAGAAAGTTGCCATAGAGCCAGACTTTTTTCCTTTCCTTTCCTTTCCGCCTCTTCTTTCTCTTTCTCTTTCTTTCTCTCTTCTTCATTTTCTCTGTACGCATATTATCACGAACGCCCACCACCGACTCTTTTAATATATCTTGCTTTCTCAGGCCTTCTTTTTTTTTATATACATTGTCAATTTTATCATCCTCGCTGGCATTGACCCCAAGCCCTCCCCCCCAAAGTCTTAATTTTTAGCCGGCATCGACACTGGCGAACTCCATTTCCCGCACCGTTAATTGACCCAAGCTCGACGAACCCGCACGCGCTCCCGCTTCAAGGGTCACAGCTTGAAACAAGGGCCAAGTCCAAGTTGTCCTCGCATCATCTCATCTCATCTCTTCGCATCGCATCGCATCGCATCGCATCGCACGGCGGCACGCATGTCTTGGACTCGGTCTTCTGGACTGTCCTCACTTGACTTGCCTTAACCTGACTCGACCTCACCGGGCTTTGGCTTCATATCCGCTGCCATCTTCCTCTTTTATTCTCTGTCGCTGTTTCTCCCCACACAGAGTCGCTTGAAATTGTGAGTAACCAACAGCTTTCGCCTCATTGCCTCTTCTCCCCTACATTCGCACCCGCTGCTCCATCCTTCAAGACACCTCCATTAGAACAATACGAGACAACACACGGCAAACAAACCCACAAACAAAAACAACATTGCCACCACCACCAACACCACCACTACCACTACCGCCAACGGCAGCAGCAGCAGCAGCAGCAAAAAACCCTCAAAGCACATCCCCATTCATGCTCCTGACAAAAACCAAATGCGCCACTTGCTTGGGTCTATCCATGCTTGCACATCATGCCTGCTTGCCTTACTCGGAGACGTCGCTTGCCCCATTTGTAATCTTTTTTTAAAATATTTTCTCCTTGTTCTCACCATAACATCATCCATCAAAATTTGCCTCCCCCGTCCAATCTGCTTCGCCATTCTTGCTTTATAAATCGGCTCTCGGACCATTTCATGGCGCTTCCACTGACTTCAGATAACCGCAGCGCCCCAACCTTCCAGGGACCACCAGCGTCCACCCACCCACAGTGGGCCTGTTCTCAACCTTGTTTCAGTGTCCAGCCAGGAACCTAAATAACCTTGACGACGAGCTGCCTTGTTAGCAGCTCACATGCACCTGGTCGACTTCAAGTCCACCTCGAGCCCTCCCCTCCAAGAAAACATCACCGCCATTCCGGCATCTGCTCTTTCTCAAGGCCGCTTTTTCAACGCCCGCCCACAATGGGTGCCAAACCATCCAACGTTGCAAATATGGCCTTGAGTCCGTCACACAAGAAGCAAAAAAAGAGCTCCACTGCTGCCGCTGCCGCTGCCACTGCCTCCACCTCTGTCTCTGTCTCTGCCTCATGTAAGCGGTCGCTCGCCAACTTTTATCACAAATTCATTCTCGAGACCCTTTTGCGCCAAAAACCACTTCCGCACTCAAAAGATGGCCGCCACATTTCCATGGCCATCTCTCCAGCAGAGCTCATCGACGAGCGTCGCAGCCGCGCATACATCACAAACTACATTCGCTCCAGTCGGTATACCGTCTGGGACTTCCTCCCCAAACAGCTCGTCTTCCAGTTCAGCAAACTCGCCAACTTTTATTTCCTCATCGTCGGTATCCTTCAAATGATCCCCAATCTAAGCACCGTCGGTCGTTACACAACTATTATCCCTCTGCTCATTTTCGTCGCCTTCAGCATGTTCAAGGAGGGCTACGACGACTACTGCCGCTATCTCCTGGACAAGGTTGAAAACCGCAGCGTTGCCCGTGTCTTGGGCTGGGAAGGCCGCAAGAAGAGACGCCACATCAGATTCACTCGCTCAAAAACCGCCAAAAACGACACTACCGACCATCATGTTGCTGTACTGTCTGACCAGCTACCCGAGATCCCGCTCACCGATGATTGGCACCGTGTTGCATGGGAAAATATCAAGGTTGGCGACATCATCCGCCTTAAGCGGGACGACAACGTTCCTGCCGACATTGTGCTTCTACATGCCACCGGCCCCAACGGCATCGCCTACATTGAAACCATGGCCTTGGATGGCGAGACCAACCTCAAAAGCAAACAAGCCTGCCCACTACTGGCTGAGCGCTGTGACTCTCTCGAAGGCATCCAGAACTGTGACGCCGAGATTGTCTCTGAAGACCCCAATGTCGATCTCTACAGCTACGAAGGTCGTGTCACAGTCGATGGCGAGACCTCTCCTCTCACTCTCAACAACATCGTTTTCCGCGGCTCCGCCTTGCGCAACACTACCGAAGCCATTGGCATCGTCGTCAATAGCGGCGAAGAGTGCAAGATTCGCATGAATGCACACAAGCATGTGCGCACTAAGAAGCCGGCCATCCAGGACCAGCTCAACTACATTGTCGTTGTGCTCGTGATTGTCGTCTGCATCTTGACTGCTGGTCTGTCCGTTGGCTACGCCATCTGGAAGAATGACACCGAGAGCGACTCTTGGTATATTCGAAACTTCATTGACAGCGTGCCCATGTCGCAGATCATTGTCGGCTACCTTATCATGTTCAACGTCTTGGTTCCCTTGTCCTTATACGTTAGTATGGAAATCATAAAGATTGGCCAATACTATTTCATGAACGACATTGAAATGTACGACCCTGTAAGCGACACTCCCATGATGGTCAACACCACCACCATTCTAGAAAATCTCGGTCAAGTCAACTACATCTTTTCCGACAAGACCGGCACCCTGACTCAGAATCTTCTGCGCTTCCGTATGATGAGTGTTGCTGGCACGGCCTTTGTCCACGACATGAACATGGACCGGGATGAGGCAGTGCGACAGGCTAAAATCGAAAGAAGACGACAGGGCAAGGCCCATGGCCCGCTGACCATTGACGACCCCGAAGCCGACGAGTCTAGCACACCTGACGCCCAGCCGCTTGTCCGTGTTAATTCCGAAACAAGCATTAGACTTCGTTCTCAGTCCCATTTCAAGCCTGTCCAAGGCCAGGCCGAGCTCAAGACTGAAGACTTTTTAGCGTACATCAAGGCCCGCCCAGACACCGAGTTTTCTCGCAAGGCTCGCCGTTTCCTCATGTCGTTGGCTCTGTGTCACACTTGCCTGCCAGAAAGCAAGAATGGCGAAATCCTTTACCAGTCTGCATCTCCCGATGAACTTGCCTTGGTTGAAGCGGCCCAAGAGCTAGGCTTTGTCATGATTGACCGTTCTGCACAGACGATAACCCTCCGATTTCCCGCAGTCGATGGGTCCCTGACCACAGAGTCATATGAAGTTTTGGATGTCATCGAGTTCAGCAGCAAGCGTAAGCGCATGTCCATCATCATCCGCATGCCCGATGGCAAGGTTTGCGTGTTTTGCAAGGGCGCCGATAACGTCATCACCGAGCGTCTGGCCCAAAGCGAGCTGGCTATCCGCAAGGCACAAGCAGCCGAGCGTCATGCCAACGAACAGCGCAACATGCAACAGCAGATGGCGCACCGCGCTAGCATTGAGAGTGGTAGAGATAGCTTCGGCAATGGCCGTGCCTCATTCCAAAGTCACCGAGAACCTGTGACTGCTCGGCAGTCTACTGACGGTGGTATCTACCGTACTCCGCGCCAGGCCATGGCTAGATCCGAGTCTGAATACCTCGATGGGATGGTTGACGAGAGAGTTGCTGCCGATGATGGCGCGATTCTGGACAGGGTCTTCCGCCATATGCATGACTTTTCTAGCGAGGGCCTCCGAACTCTGATGTTTGCCTACCGCTACCTTGAGGACGGGGAGTACCAGGCTTGGAAGCAAAAGTTTAACGAGGCCTCTACCAGTCTGGACAATCGCCAGGACAAGATTGAAGAGGTCGGTGAGCTTATTGAGCAAAAGCTAGAGCTTGCCGGAGCTACTGCCATTGAAGACAAGCTTCAGGACGGCGTGCCTGAGACCATTGATAAACTCCGCCGGGCCAACATCCGGGTGTGGATGATTACGGGCGATAAACGCGAGACGGCCATCAACATTGGCCTGTCGGCTCATGTTGCCCTCCCCTGGTCCAAGATGTACATCTTGAGTGCCACGGGGTCAGAAGACCTGCGGAGTACTATCGCAGGAGCTCTGGCTGACATTAACCGTGGCATGGTTGCCCATTCTTGCGTGGTAATTGATGGCCACACGCTCAATGTTGTCAACAACGACGAGTCTTTGTGCGATTCCTTTTATGGGCTTGCTGTTATGGCCAGTGCCGTAATCTGCTGCCGCACATCGCCGGCCCAAAAGGCCGGCATTGTGAAGCGTATCCGGGACCACGTACCAAAGTCCATGACTCTCGCGATTGGCGATGGTGCCAACGACATTGGAATGATCCAGGCTTCCAACGTCGGCATTGGCATTTCCGGCCGCGAGGGCCTCCAAGCTGCTCGCACTGCGGACTATTCTATTGCGCAGTTCCGGTTCTTGCAGCGGCTGCTGCTTGTGCACGGCCGGTGGAACTACATGCGCACGGGCAAGTACATTCTGGCGACGTTCTGGAAAGAGATTGCCTTTTTCCCGACACAGGCGTTCTACCAAGGCTACACTGGATACACGGGCACCTCCTTGTACGAAAACTGGACCTTGACAGTGTTTAATGTGCTGTTCACGTCGCTGCCAGTGATTGCACTAGGAGTGCTCGATCGCGACTTGAAGGCCGAGACGTTGATAGCTGTGCCCGAGCTGTACACGTATGGCCAGCAGAACAAGGCATTCAACTTCCGCAAATGGGCTGGGTGGATGCTGATGGGCATTGGGCAGTCGGCGATTGTGTTCTTCTTCACGTACTTGCAGTACGACCAGCTGCTGTTTACCCAGGACACGTCACTATACGCCATGGGCTCGGCGCCGTTTACGGCCATTGTGATTTTTATCAACTTTAAGCTTTTGTAAGTGGTGTCTCGGGACTGGCGGCACGGGTCGGATCAGTTTTGCTAACATTGAAACTCAGGGTTCTCGAAATGCATTCCAAGACTATTCTCTCGTGGGCTGTGTTCCTCTTGTCGAACGTGGCGTGGTGGCTGTGGATGATTATCCTGTGCTTCATGACGTCCAACGAACTGGCACAGTACCAGACGTACCACACATTTGTGGAAAACTTTGGGCGGAAGCTGTCGTGGTGGGCGACGCTGTTTGTTATCCTCGTGGCGCTGATCATGACGGAGCTCGTCTCGGAAGCGCTGATCCGCGTGTACCTGCCCGAGGACATTGACTGGATGCAGCGCATCGAGAAAAACAACGAGGTCGACTGCGTAGTGGCCGACATTGAAGCCCAGTCGTACATGGCGAACGACTCGGCGTTGGAGAAGACGCCACGTAAATACGATATGATTGAGGAGGAGTCGGAGGACGTGGTGGGCGAGCCCGGGCTGAAGCCGGAGCTGGGGCGATCTAAAGCGGGCTGATTTACGAGTGCATATTTTTTTGGAGTTTTATTTTTTTTTCTTGGGCTGGGAGGACTTTTTTCTTTTCTTTTTCTTTTTCTTTTTCTTTCTGTTTCTTTTGCTTCTGTCTGTCTCTCTTTTTGGATACCTATTCTGCATGTAGCCATGGTTACTTTTTATGTTGACATTTTCTTTCTTTGCTGACACCCAATTTGCTGGCGATACAGGACAGCTTTCTTGCATGTACAGCATATGTACACAAGCCACAGTGCAAGGCAGAAACAAGACTGCAGCGCAGATCAGCAGCATCAATTTGCTTGCTTGCTGGTCTCTTGGGTTGTGTAGTTGTGTCGTGAAGCTTTGCTCCTCAGCCACACTGTGCCACGTCATTGGTACCATGTAACATGTGATCCATTAATTCTTTTTAATCCATTTTCTTTTTATCTTCAGCCTCCCCCCTGCACAGGCCAAGGCCAGAGCAAAGGGCAAGAGCCCCGGGGGCGGCAGCTGCGCCAGCCTTGCCATGCCAAAGATAGAAAACGCGAAGTCAATCGAAGGAAGAATGCAGGCAAGGACGAGGGGACGTTGGTATAGGGTTTTTTTTTTGGGGGGGGAGGTTTAAACTTGGGTAAGCCCTTGGCTTTGACTAGACAAAGGAGGGGGGGGGAGGGCAAGTAAAGATGAGAAAACCCTTGAAGTTCAAGCGTTGTGGGCAAGAAAGCTGGGCTATCCGTCTGGTTGGGCGGGGTTCCCTTTTTGTATTATTATTATTGTTTTTTTTTATTCTTCGTCTTCTTGGGGCAGGAGACAAAGACAGAACAAAGGAAAGAATGAATCTGAAACAGAAGAACCTACTAGTAGTTCTTCTAATAAA
>JADILG010000699.1:0-10867 GCA_017591655.1 Thielaviopsis populi
AAGGGGGGGGGGGGGCCTTGGTTTAGGCGGGAAAAACCAAAAAAAAAAAAAAAAAAAAAGGGTTCAAAATGGAAACTACAGGTAGTGGATAGCGTAGCTACTCCTGAGTAGACAAACGAAGCGAATCCCTGAGTCAAGTGAAAACAAGCGAGAAAACATGGAAATCATAGTTATTACTCACTAGTAGATTAAGCAAGAGACGGCAGACACGACAACACTAGAAGACACGAAGAGCGGTCACTAGAGCCCAAGATGGAAAAGAGCAAAAGGAGCTAAAATGGAAGGAGCTAAAAATGCGTTGTAGTAGCTCAGCGAGAAACGCCTGCCCGGTGCTTTTCTGCACGTGGGGGGCTATGCCAAAGTCAAGACTATAAAAGAAAAACAGCGAAGAAAAAGAAAAAGAACCTAGAGAAGCAAGGACAACTACAAAGTCCTTGCATTCCCTCTCATCCTCCTCCGCCTCCCCTCCTCATCCTCTTCGTCCTCCTTATGTCCCTCTTCAGAAATGAGGGCTAGCTACATAGCTCCTCACAACGACAATGGATGAGCCCGTTCCTTTTGTCCTGAGTGGGACGGCATTGGACAACAAGGAAAACAAGCAATCCATGCCACTTATTGAGGACGTTATTTGCCATATGCATAGTGTACGCTATTGTGGTCTCGTTGTGTGTGTGTGTGTGTGTGTGTGTGTGTGGTGCGTGTATGCGCGTATATTGGTGCATACATACCTATCTATATGTACACGCATGGTCGCTTCATCTGCTGACACTGTCGGTCTAGCGCAATACATGTTGCACATGATACTTACTGCCTATTCCTTTGTTTTGACTCCACAAGTCCTAAGAAATGTAGTATCGTATATGTATATCTGTACATGTATATCTGTATTGTAGATATATCTTTCTCGTGATTGAATAGTTGTATTCTAGTTCCTCCTCTCTTATCCTCTAGCTGTAGTCAATCTAAGCGTGGGGGGCCCTTGATTTGTCCACACGAATACGCCAGCGAGCCCAAAGGTCGATAGCTGGCTTTGCAAGCATGTACGAGTAGCTTTTTCTTTTTCTCCCCTCTCCACTCTCTTACAACCCCCCCCCCCGGCTCTTTTGCATACCTGTAGCTCGTCCCTAAGATAGGTACTTGAGGACAGGGCTTCCGTTGATAAGGAGAACCACGACGATAGACAAATAGCTGAACAGATAGAACGACACTTAACAAAACCTGACCACGCCATTCTTAGAACACAAACCTATGACATCCCTTTTCTGGAAATAATAGACTAATGCAAATGCCTTTGTCCTTTCGTTTCTTCCGCCTTTTGTCTTTCCTCAGCTCGACCTAGGGATCACAAGTGGAGAAAGGAAAGTAGTCAACAATCACAAGATCAGCTAAAGGAACAACTCAAACAAAGCTCTACGTCAAGAAGTCACGAAGCAATATCTAGTATCTATAGCCCTTACAATTTAATTAGGCTAGTAAGAGACTTACTTCCTGTATAAATATAGAGCACTATAAGATTCTGTGCAATAACCGTTTTCTAGCGGTCTACATATGACCTACTCATACGCTTTACATTTACCTGTACATCTGTATGTATATATGTACTACTACGTCTATGTAGAGAAAGAAGGCTTAACTAAAAGAGTAACTTGCGCAAGAAGCCAAAGAAGCATTGACCGTCGTTTTTCCTAGTGACTGAATATATACTTAGAAAGAGACTAGCTTAAAGGTGGTTAGGAGTACTTCTAACCCTATGAGTCGCCAACCCTACGAATCACTAACCCTACTACATCATATATATTAATTCTATCTTTAGCAACAAGCTATATAAGTATGATAGAAGCTACGAAAGTAAAAAAGAGAGACCTATCATAGGTAGGCTAGAGGCGTAACAGCCTAGTAGTATAATACACGACCTGTACTCACTCTTCCTCATAATGTTCATAACGTATAGCTCTTTTATACAGTGTCGTAATTCAGTGTCATAATATTGACATCTAGTGCTAATACTTAGCTTTCTAGAGGGCACTAGCTTTCATATTGCGTTGAAATAGATGCTTGGTTTGTAACCATTTTCTGTGAAATGTCGACATCAACCTCAAGCCTTCCCCTTTCCTTTGCTTTCCATCTACATCTCGCTATTTCGTAGCCTGTTAAATTAAACGTGTGCCTTCTTTCGTCTTTCCTATAGGCTTGGGATATTAGCTGCCTTGTAGTCTGTATTATATATACCTGCAGCATAGGCTCCTCAGGCGCTGCAGGTGTGTCTTTTTGTTCTTACCCAAGCGCACATTTTATTATTGTTTTCTTCTGTTCATCTTATTTCTTGCAATTTGCAGGCCCCCCTAAGCCTGACTTACAGGGCCTCTTTTAAGTCTTGACGTCCCCCCATCTTCCTAGCATTTCCGCTATCTCTTCTAGCAGAAAAAGCACAACAAGGAAACGAGAAAACAACTATTCTGACTAGACCTCAGCCCCTCGATTAGTTTTGCTGGCCATTTCTGCCTCCCTTATTAGCTTGTTCAATTGTATTGGCTGACATCAATCTACAATACGGCGAGAACAGAGCTAGTCCTATAGCCTCACGACAGGTCCGTTTCTCGTTGACATTATGTATCTACAATTTAAAGGGTATGACAACATACTCGATTTGTATAGAGACGAGCTAGTGTGTATCTTGTACATATATGTACATAGTCACTGTATGTATGAATAGTACAGCAGCGTAAGTTGATTGTATCACATGTGTCAGGACACGTACATAGTAGATAGAGTACAATGCATGTATTAATATAGGCAGTCTTCTTATTGTCAGTAGATATGCATGTGTGGCTCTTCCTTTGACAGCAAAGAAAGTGCTTCTCTACGTCTCATATCGTTTCCTTTTAAGGCAGTGTAACCAGCTTAGTGTGAATGACATAGCTAGGTTCTTTATCTCTAGTGTTTGTTGGCATGAGCCTAGGGGAAAATCATGAACAACAAAAGAATAGTAGATAAAGGAAATGGGGAAAGCCAGACACATTCAAGGCAAGAACTCTTTTTCTTTGTCTTACAAAAAAAAAGCCTCTTTCCTATTCTGCGGCTTTTTGGTCTGAATTTTCCTTCTATTTTTTGTTCTTTTTGTTCTTTTTGTTCTTTCCATTTGTGTTTGCATTTTCATCCGTTTACTTTCTTTTCTTTCCATTTTCTCTCGCTTCATCTGCTGCCTGTACATCTATTGACAATTTTTGAGTGCACTGGAGTTGAATTTGTCCCTTACCATCTCCATACAGTTAGTAACACGGCACAGCGCAGGTCAGGACAGTAGAGCAAAGTAAGAAGCACACCTCTCCCCCCTCATTGCTTGTTTACTTTGCCGTGTGTTCTTTCTTGATTTGATTTTCGCCTTCCGATTTCTTCTTATATTTCTGTTTGTACTGTTCTTTGATTCTTTCCTTGTGTCTACAGGCACTTACTTTACTCTATACTTCATTCTTTTAGGTTCTCTTCTCTTCCATCGTGTACAAAGTAGTGCCCACACATTTATTTTCTTCTTTTTTATTTTCTTTCCTCTCTCCCTCCTTCTATCATTTTTCTTTTCTTTGGTGTCGCTTGGTGATGTTCACTCACAACTGTGAAAAAGCTTCAATCAATTCACAACCACACATCAGCGCGGATTGCTTCCGAGGCCGAACACTGACTCACTGACACTGTGCGATTGGATCAAGTATAGGACAGGCCAGTACAGGAATAAGTCTAATTTCCAGGCTTGAATCAGCCCAGCCAGTCGACCCAAATCGCTTTGATCGTACTTGGTCGCATCATGAGTCCGACGCCTTTCCATAAAGGCGCTACAGCCCCTTCCCACTCGTTTCCCTTGACCCCCTCACCAGATGTCGAAACCGCCGTCCTGGAATGTGCCCCCAAAGGTGCAGCCACAGCCACAGCCGCAGCCGCAACTACAGCACCATCACCATCGCCGTTATCTTCAACCACACCGGTAGCCCTAGATCGAGAAATGGCGTCGAAAAAAGACAGCGCAGCTGCCCGCAAAAAGGTCCTCTCCGTTTCGCTTGCCAGCTCAGATCGTCCATCAGTCTCGTCCATCATCGAACGACTAGAAACTAGAACACAACAAGAAATCGAAGAACAGAACCGTCTCGACCAATTACATCTCGAGCGTCTTGCTGCGGAAGCATCAGCACCATCATCAGCCACTCCGAAACCCTACAATTCCCTTTCTCATACAGCCGCTAGTGAACATGCGCACAAACACGACGTAGTCCAAGTTCGAGACGAGAAAGAAAAAGATGCCGCTGCCACTGCCACTGCCACTGCAACCTCAATTCCAGCCTCGTCTTCCTCATCCTCTGCCTCTTGGCCGCTAATTTCCCCTGAGCCTGATATGCCAACAACACCTGTAGAATTCCAGAATATCAGGGGTGACGCTGCTCCTATTACTACCACCACCTTTTTCTCCTCCACTGCCACTGCCACTACAACCACAGTCGCTACAGCCAAAAACAAACAAACCCCGGCCGCAGATCCAGCTTCGGCACTCAACAACGCTGTTCGTATTCCCTCTTCAGCCTCTCCCTCGTATTCCGACCAGACTCTCCTGCGAGACCACTTTTCGTCTATTTCTCTCGGCAGTCTCGACCTTGGTCTCAATTTTGAAGCCGGCAGTGAATATTCCGCAACAAATTTCAATACTTTGAACTTGCAGTCTCAGCTCCAGTCCACGCCCCAGCCAAAGCCTGAAGGTCTCACCCACCAGAACCAGCCACCGTCCTCACTCTCTTCAGCCTCTGTTATCCAGCAACTCCAGACTCAGATCCAGGATCTTGCACAGGCCGGCAAACACTTTGACCCTCCTCCTCCTCTGGTGCGGACTACTTCACACAACGGGGCTCTTCCTATCCGCCACCCAGTGCCCGACGTCTCCCCTAGGTCTGTTGCCACTCGGGACAACATCGCCCAGCTTGAAGCCACCGCTGTTCGTCTATCCATGACCAGCTCCATCGACGACGCCATCCACAACTTGCATAGCGAACTCAAGCGTACCGACAGCCGTCGATCATCCATTCTAGCCGCCAGTCTCAAGGAACGAGAGCGCGAGGAAGAGGCCCGGTCTTTGCCTGCCCTAAGTCGCCACATCTCAAACGCCAGCTCCATCGTTTCAGTCAACCACGTTGCTCGCTTGGGTGGTTATTCCCCTGGAGAGTACTCCGTTGCCTCTGCCACTGAATCCATCACTACTCGGCTGCGTGCCAAATCCGATACCGATCCCTCCGCACCGCTCGCCAACTTGTCCCGCTCGGGCCCCGGAAAAAGTTCTATTCGCAGCATTCATTCTCGCCCTCTTGCTGGCATCGTCGAAACGGAGAGGGAAACATCGACACGCAATCGTTCAAATAGCAGAATGGAGCCTCTTTCGGAACAGGAGCAGCAGCCTGGGCCTGGTCCCGGATCTGGGCTCAACTCCAATCTCAAAGGCCAAGCCTCCACTTCTCACTTTAGAAAGACATCTAACAACAATAATCTCATGCGCATGCCCTCTTTTGAAGCATCCACGGCAGAGACACTTAGCCTAGGATTTGATGCTCAAGGAGCAGCTTCAAGCCGGCGGCGTTTGTCTAGTATCGCGCAGAACAACTCCGAAACCGAAACCGAGACAGAACCCCAGACTCAGTCCCACCACCAACATGACCCTCAGACCCGTTCCCAAACTGAGAACACACGGTCATCAGCGCCGCACGAAAACAGCCGTTCGCGCAGAGCCAGCATTACATCTACCGCAGAATCCGAAGGCGCCAAGGATGTTTTCGGCGATTTTGATGGTGTCCACTGTGACCCAGACGTGGACAATGCTCGCCACGATGTCATCCATTCTTTGTCGGATTTTACTCCCTTGAACTTGTCTGAGACTCTGGGATTTGATATTTCCTCTCCTGGTGATGGTTTGCAGAGCCAGGCCCTGGGCCAGCACATGGATCATCAGACTCACGGTCCTGATGATAGGTCTATGGCCTTTAACCCGGATTATGCCCAGCCAGGCCACGTATCAGGAGACTACACACATACGAGCCAGAATATGTCGTCGCCAAATGCTGGGCGCCAAAGCATGATAATGCCTCCTGTGCGGCCTCAGTCGTACATGGACCCCGAAACCGGCGTTGAAATGGCCTATTACCCCGCCCGTGTGCCTATGATGCTCAGTCTGCCCCAGAAACTCTCCAAAAAACCCAAGGCCACCCAGCGAAATTCCAGACAGTCCAAGGTGCTTAGTATGATGCCAAGTGTCAATCGCCAATCTCTCCCTTGGCTCAACAACCCGGATCACTTGGAAAATCATGAGCCTGGCCACCTCCCGTCAAAGCAACCGATTGACTTTTTGGGTGATCCTCTACAAGGTACACCCGGAAATTATTCAATGGGATCGTTGAATGGAAATATGCTTCCAGGCAATGAAGATGAACAATTCCAGCAGGGGACGTACAATGGTGATGTTTATCCTGGCTCAACATTCCATGCCGCTTCCGATTCAACTGAGTTTGCTGGAAATAGACCGCAAAATAATGGCCCGGAATCGCTGTCTAACCGAGAGACCATATATAACGAGGCGCCCTTGCCTCCGCCGGTTTCCCGGCGCAACCCTCGTGCTTCTCACCTGCCTCCTCAACTTAGGGCCAGTGTCTTTTTTGAAATGCCCTCTACCACCACCGATATCAAAATCCAGAATGGATCAGCCACAGATACACTTGACAAACTATTGGATGCCTCTGCCACCGCGCCCGTCAGCGCCTTTACTGATCATTTAATCGCTGGCAAGCTGGCTGTCGACAACCAAAGTCGTTCTAACCGTCGCTCCGTGGCCCCCTTTCATGACAAGCGCCAAAGTCAAGCTCTTCATAACAGCGCCAGCGTTGACGGTCTTCGTAAACCGAATAAGTTGAGCAAACGATCCAGCCAAATGTCAATTGGCGCCTTGACCGTTACTGACCCGGCAGGAGACACCTCCTCTTTGGGTGTTACTCGGGCTGTGAGGTCTTCACGTAGACTGGATCTTGATGCTTCGGAAACTGGCTCGCATTATGGCCATGACGCGCAAGACGATGGCAATGTTGATATGCATCCCGATGACGACGAACTTGATCAGACCCACATGACCAATGTCTCTCTCGGCGACAATGTGCAAGATGGCGAGGGTGATGGTGATGGTGAGGAAGAGCAAGACGAGAATGAAGAGGAGATGTACTATGGCCCGCCCACTACTCTCTTGGCCGAGCTGCAGCTTCGCAAGCAACAACAGAAGCTGCGTACCCGCGGCCACTTCCCTAATGGTATGCATTCGACCCTGCTTGAACTAGATGCCGTGGCCGAAAGACAACGCCAGAACCGTGTTAAAGGCAAGGTCAATTTGGCATGGGAAGAGGGGGCAGATGCTCACGGTAATGACGAAAGCGACGAAGATGTTCCTCTTGGAGTCTTGTATGCCACCAAGGCTACAGGTACCAAGAACCTAAATTTGGCTGTTGCCGAGATGAACAGACCTCTTGGGCTCATGGAACGCCGAGATATGGAGGACAATGAGCCGCTTAGCTCACGCCGCGCCCGTATTATGGGTGACAACTACATTCCCGCTCGAAATCAAACCATGCTTTCAAGAGCTGCGCCCACAGGCCTTGGTAGCTATGCTGCTGAGTCCGAGGACGACGATGACGAACCGCTCGCAGCTCGCAGAGCCCGGCTCAAGAACGAAGAAAGCAGCGGGGCTTTGCCTTCGACTCGGCCTGTGAGTAGGGCGTTCTCGAATGAGCTGCTTTCGCAGTTTGCCGCACCTGAGGAGGAGATCAAGAGCAAAACGCCAGCTATAGAAGCTGAGGAGACTTTAGGGCAGCGCCGTCGTAGACTTCAAGCTGAGCGCGAGGCGGCGGCGGCGGCAACCAAGCCGGCACCTGTTGTGGCGAGTGGTCAGAAGGCCAGTCTTGCTAACATTCTTGCAACACATCCTACTGGCAACGCAAGCCCCTTCTACTCAGGTTCTTTTAATGCTTCCAAGAGCAACCTTGGATTCAAGAACGGCGTTTACAACACCGGACGAAGCGGCATCCGCGCGAGCAGCTCTCAAATGCACCTACAGAACGCCCATGGCCCAAGCATACAAGCACGACACCCCAACCTCACGACCTCAGCAAGCATGGGCCAGCTGACTCCGGCGTACAACCAACAGCCCCTTATGGGTGGCTACACGCAAGGTGGATATGCCCAGCCCATGCACATGCATGGCCAACAGACTTATGGCGGCTATGGGATGCCGGTCAACAAACAGGTTGACATGGTTGAGCAATGGCGACAGAGTATACTGCAGTGATTTCTTTTCTCCTATTTTCCCTTTGTTTTTCTACTTTTGTTTTTTTTCTCTTTTGTTTTCTTCTTTTGTCTTGATATCATCACATGGCCTTGATTTCCCTTTTGCGCCAATGGGCAGCCAAAGCTCTCATTATCTTACATTCGTTTTTTTCCCTCGTTTTCTATTTGTTTTTTCTCCTTTTTGCCTACTTGTGCAGATGTATTCGTTTCCCAGCTATTCTGTTGTCCTTGTTTTGAAGATAGATGTAACTATAAGCATTTCCCATAGACTAAGGGGCCTTGTTAATAACAACATAGCAGCCCACTTGCTATCAATTTCTACAGACTGGACGATGTGCTTGACTTTGTATTTGGCATTTCTATTAACCGCCGGACCACGTGTATACACGTGACCAAAATGCACATATTGTGACACTTGCGCAAGGTGCCAGTTGTTGATGTTTTCGGAAGTGGTTATACACACTGTAGGGTTAAAACAAGGCATGATAATCGAAATTAGGGTTATATATATGTTGATCCTTGATATACGACCTCATCTCTTGACGCTTGGACTTGGCGTAATAGACGGCCGTGCATCACAAACAACGTTGATCTGAGAGTTCTAGATTGGCGTTCTGGGTCATTGTATGTATTCTTTTTTTTCTTCTTGCACATCTTCCCCTAGACTTTGCTGCGCTTCATGCTTGCCTAGACCCCTTGCTGGCATTTTCAGTATCACACAGGCCTCAGAAAGGCCCATTCTCGCCCTGAAATTAGTAAAGGAAAAGACCACTGCGATATTGATTTAGGCCTTTGATTTTTTGATTTCTTGATTTCTAGCTTCTTCAACTGGTCAACGACTCACTACCATTCAATTCGCCATGTTCTGCCCTGTGCTGTTGCTCCTTCGGCTTCAACGAGATCAAGCCAACAGGAGGGGGGAACAGTCAGAAAGTACCAAATCATGGATGGCTGTCTGCATTCTGGAAGCAGATCCATGGAACAAAACCATGAGTCGACAACCATGATGGATGGCTAGGCTTTAGCTTCGGAAGAGATGACCTAGAAAAGAAGTGAATCCATCATCCTTTTGGGGGTTGGATGGACAAAAGACAAGAGGTGGAGCAAGATAAGTAAGGGTAGAAGGAGAAAACAAGGTGAGACGAGGGACAAGGAGAAGGGAGGAGAAGGGCGGAGAAGAGGGGAAGGGAAAGGAGGAGGGGGGGGGAAAGAAACGCAAGTATCACGGAAAGAATGGGAGAAAGGCTTCGTGTCCCAGTTAGACGCTGCGCACCACTGCAAGAAGAGATACGATGCAACTTGGTGGTTGGGCAGCATGCCAAGAGTGACTGATGGCTGCATTCTACACTTTTTCGAATTTTCCAGCTTGGCGTCGTCTTGAACTTGCTAGGGCCAACAATTCGCTGCTTGGATCAAGTCACTCGAACCAAGCCAAGGCCTCAAGTCCGCCGGCTTTACACAAGTCCCCAGCAGGCCTCCTGAGAGCCGGCGATCTTCGACGGACAACCACGCTTTACCGTGGCAGTGGACCACGTTTTAGAGCTGTTGTCAACGGGCTAACATCTTGATTGAAGCATCAAGACCCTAGGATCAGTCACAGTTTTGCTGTGTTCATGCTCTCCTTTCGCGCCAAACTGGTGACATTTCAGAGGGCCTTGCAAACTTTTACGTTTTTACGAGATGAATTGGCGGGGGGACTCCGGCGGGCTGCTGTGTATAAGAAGAAGAGATGGTCCCGTAGAACCTGAGAAATGTGGTTTCTCTGGTTTCTCTCTTGTTTTTGTCTTGATCTCGACAAGAAACATGCTGAGCGGCCACCAACAGACGATGACGATGATCATGGCAATCATGACAAGCTCAACCGACCAAACACCCAAGATTACCACGCCACGATTGCAGATACAGATTGGGCACCAAATCACGCGACTGATACAGGAACAAATTCCCTAGGCTGGCCCTATCTCTGGCTCCTGTATCTGTATCTGTAGTTGCATCTTCATCTTTACACATTTCTGCCATCCTGTTGGCTATCACTCACTATGCGCCACCACAACAACTCTTACGCTTCATACTGGCCTATTTCGACTACTTCTCAAATGCAACAACAGGGAAGCCACAATCCTACCCGCCGACATATGCGATAACCCAGTCTAGTCAGAAGGCGTTGGACGTCCGGCGCCTTTTCTTCCTCTTCTTCCCTGAAATCTGCTGCGAAGACCGATTCCCGGCGACAACGAACAACAGACGACCTTGGTCCAGAAATGACATGTAACACGGGCTATCCTTTTTTTTTTTGGCGAACGCACACACACGCGCACATCGCGCCGAGCTCGGACTGACTGACTATCTTTTTTTTTTCTTCTTTTTTTCTTCTTTCTATTTGTCCAAGTCGCTAATTCGCCAGTTTTTTTTTCGTCTTTTTTTTTTCCCCCTAGTCTCTTGCCTCATATGATAAGTTTGACTTCGGACTTGACCACTATCTGGTCTTGGTCTTCATTTTAATCCCCCTCCCCCCCTC
>JADILG010000701.1:0-10820 GCA_017591655.1 Thielaviopsis populi
GCGGCCAGCTCAGTCGCTGCGCCGCGGCCGGCCGCCGGCACGCGCGTCTGCGTCCACCAGTCGTACCACTCGGCGGCCGGCAGCACGGCGCGCACGCGCGTGGCACCCGCGTCCAGCACCGGCACCACCAGCAGGTGCGCGCCCAGCAGGAACTGGCGGTCGGCGCCGGCAAGCCACGGCTCGGCCGGGAACTCCCAGGCCAGCGCGCGCAGCACGGTGGCGCCGCGCGTGTGCGCGGCCCAGAACAGCGTGTACATGTACGGCAGCAGGGCGTAGCGCGCACGCATGGCGCTGCGCGTGGCGGCGGCCACGCTGGGCCACAGGTACGGCTCCTGGGCCACAGCGTCGTGCGTATTGTGGTTGCGGTAGAAGGGCAGGAAGGCGTTGAGCTGCATCCAGCGGCCGCACAGCTCCTCGTTGGTGTCGTACAGAAAGCCGCAGGCATCGGTGCCGAACATGGGGATGCCAAAGATGCTGAAGCTGAGGCCCTGCGCAATGGTCAGGTGCAGGTACTTCCACATGGAGAAGTTGTCGCCGCCCCAGTGGCCCGCAATGGCGCCGCTGCCGGCGAAGGTCGACCGGCCGATGATGAACGGCCGCTTGCGCGCGTCAATGTCCAGCATGGCAGCGCGCGTGGCGTTGAGCATCTGGTGGCCATACAGGTTGTGGAAGTCGTACTGCACAGCGCCCGTGGCCACGTGGTGCCGCGCGCTGGGCGCCACGTTCTTCTTGGCCAGGTGGCCGTACAGGTGGTTGATGGCGTATGGCGGGTTGTCGAGGTTGCGCCGGCCGGCGACAGGCACAGAATGGCGCCAATTGGGGTCAATGTCGGTGGCCAAGAAGGCCGTGGCGTCACGCCGGCCGATGCGACCAGTCTGCGGCTCTCTCCCGGGCACGGGCAGCGCGCCACCGCCACCGCCGCTGCGGCTGCGCTTGGTGTTGTCGACAGTGGTGGCGGCAGCGCCGGAATCACCCAGCTGGCCGGTGCCGCAGCTGCCCTCGCAAAAGGACGAGACTTCGTTCATGTCGATCCACAGCCCGTCAAACTTGACGTCGTCGTGGAAGCGGCGGATCTCGTCGGCCCACCACTCGGTCGTCTGGGCTTCGCCGCCCAGGCTCGGGGAGACAAAGTCCGGGAACACAGTGTAGCCGGGCCACACGCGGCCGACGTACTCGGTGCCGTCGGCGGCCATCAGGAAGGCGTTCTTGGCCAGGCCGCGCTGGTACGGCGGATAGCTGTCCTCAGCGCCGTGGTCGGGGCGGAATATGGCGGCGTCGATGATGGGCACGTAGTGCTGGCCGCGCGCGTGCAGGCCGTCGAGAAAGCGGGCAAGCTCATGCAGCGGGAAATTGTCGGCGGACGTGGTGAAGTCGCGGTACCGGTCCATGTAGTCGATATCGGACCAGATGGTCTCCAGTGGAATGTCGGCGGCCTGCATGCGCTGCACCACGTCGTCGAGGTCTTCCCACTTGGTGTATCCCCAGCGGCACTGGTGGTAGCCAAAGGTCCAGTACTGTTGCATGGCCGGCAGGCCAACCGTGCTCTTCTGGTACGTGGCCATGACGTCCTGGGCCGTGGGGCCGGCGTAAAAGTACAGGTCGATAGCACCGCCCAGCGAGCGCCACGTGATCTCGGAGTCGCGCAGCAGCACGTCCTGGCCGTGGGCGTTGCGCAGGAACACGCCGTGGGTGTACGACGAGTACTGCTTGGACGTGTCAAAGGCGCCGGCCTGCGCCTCAGCATCAATGTTGACGGGCGTGGCGGAGCCGGCCTCGTAGTACCGCGTGTCCAGATAGATGGGGTGCGAGCCGTACAGGTTACGGTCGACCTGGTCGGCCACGTCGGCGGCCCACAGCGTGCGTGTCAGGTTGGTGCCGAGGCGGAAGTCGCGAATGGTCTCGCCCAGCCCGTAGACATTGTAGCCGGCGGGCATCTGCGTGACAAACTCCAAGAACTGGTCGGCGTACACGAGCCGGCTGCCGGCGGTGGAGAAGAGCGTGGCGTTGGTGGCCTTGTGCACGATGCTGAAGCTAAAAGTGGGATCGGCCTCGTAAACAAACTCGAGGTCGCTCGAGGCCTTGGACCCGCCGCCGCGCGCCGGCTTGGAAATGATGTCCTCCGGGAGGACAAACCACGTGGAGTTTTCCGGGCCTATGTAGCGCGGGAGAATCTCGACGTGCAGCCTGTCGGATTCCTGGTACTCGACAACCAGAGACAGGCCCGGGATGTCGGTGCCGTAGATGTTGCAGGGGTCTCCGGCAAGGTCGAGATCGGCCGTCAGGCCGGAGGCAGACTCGACGACGTGGGAGATTTTGTAGCCGGGGCACTCTTTCTGGCAGTCTTCGGCGTTGGGGTCGAGGACATTGGGGATAGCATACCAGACGGACTCGGTGGCGGCGGCGGCGGTGGAGGCGGCGGTGGTGGTGGCGGAGGAAGAGGTGGAGGTAGAAGCGGAGGCAGAGGCAGAGGCAGAGGCGGACTCCAAAGACACAGACGTCACAGCGCTGGTCTGCTGCGATATCGACACTGACGAATACAACAGCACCACAAACAGAACATACGGCACCACGGCCATTAACACTTTGTGTACCATTCTTGGAGTAAAGAGGTACACGGCTTGAGTATATGCAAAGCCGACTATGCCTGTAAACACAGCCAGTCCGAGCAGGCCGGCCACAGCGAGCAGTCGGCCGTCTCCTCTTATATACGCGGCGCCTGTCTGCATGGCGGCCCTACCTAGCCGCCCGACGTCAGCAGGCACTTGGGTGGCTTGGGCCATGACTCCTTGCATGGCGTCGAGGACGTGTTGGGCAGCCGGAGGAGGGTAAGACGACATGGGCGAGTGGGTGAGGAGAGGGGGAGGAGAGGGTGAGGAGAGGGTCAGGAGTGGGTGAGGAGTGGGTGAGGAGGACGGAGTGTAAAATCAACAGCCAGCAGGCGTGTCCCGAGAGATCACCGACAATCGGAAGCCGGAAAGCCAGCACCTTCACCTTGGCACTAGCGACAGGGGCAACAACAAGACGTGAGTAAGCTGAGGTGAGACGATAACAGGTACAGAAGCCAGAAGTCAGCTCAAGCACAGGGAGCCGAGGAGACTGCCGAGGGGACTTTGAAGGCCGGGCCTTGACCGGCTGGGAGCTAGGCCGCCACTAGCCTGGAGCTTGGAGCCTCGAGCTTGGAGCTTAAGCTGGCTAGTTAGAAGCGCCTCCTCTTCTCCTGTCTGCAGTGTAGCGCGCAGCGCCGGCCGCAGGATCCGGGATTTACGTTGTGCTCTCTGCACGCAGGGCCTTTGGACTTTTGTGGCGCGCTTGTCTTGTGACGCTGCTGATCTGGTCTCGTGGAGTCTTGGTCTCGTGGGCTGCTGTGCGGTGCTGTGCAATGCGGTGCGGTGCGGTGCTAGCATGTAAGTGCAGGAGGACCTCGAGTCAACGATGGCACGTGACACGGCGGCGGCGGCGGTGGCGGCGGGAGCTGGAGATTCGGTGCGTGGCAGCCTGGCAGACAGACGGGAAGAGGTGAGTCAAGGCTTCATTTGCTGTGCTATTGGTGAAGCAGACAGAGCTGGTGCTGGACACCATCAAACAGCCTCAGTAGCATCGTCCAGACCCTAGCGATAACCCGCAGTCTCCAACCGCCTCTCCAACAGTCCGTCTCCAACGTTGGCTGACTCCAACGTTGACGTCATGCGCTTGCTTCTCCAACTCGCCATCATGTGAAGCGCCAGCGTGAAAGGTTTTGCGAGAAAGGGAACATGTTCAGAGAGGCAGAGAGACAGACAGGCAGACAGAGATACAGGCTGACAGACTGACAGCAGACAGCAGGCAGAAACCATTGCGCCAAAAACTCCTTCCCGCCGTCTTGTTTGGCTGTCTCATCCTCCCGCTACGCCTGTTACACCGCCGCACGTGTACTAACCCTAACCCGGCAACCCTACACGCGCTGCTCCGGCCCGCCGTCCCCAGCCCTCAGCCCTCAGCCCTCAGCCCTCAGCCTCTGCTCCCTGCCGACTGCACATTGCTCGCATGTGCCAGCAGAAACTTGCAGCAGGTCAGCGTGTACTTGCACGCATTGGTCCATGCATCGTCGTGCGCAATGCCCAGCTTGATGCTGATGTTGCCAATGTGATCGCCCTCAATCTTGTACGGCAGCTCGAGCGGCCGCTCGAGCCGCGCGCTTTCGCGCCGCACAAAGTCGCCGAGCTGGCGCACGAGCTCGAGAAAGGCCACCATGGCTGTGTCGAACTTGCGGTGCATGAACGTCAGCCCGAGCGGCATGTCGCCCGACGAGAACAGCTCCAGCGTCGTGCGCTTGACGGGGCCCGCGTGTGTCTGTGCCGAGGCCGTGCCAGTGCCGTTGGCAGCACTGTCAGGTTCCGCGTTAGCACTGGTCCCAGCGGTAGAGCCAGTCGTGGTCGTAGTTGTGGAAGCTGCCGCCGCCGCCGCCGCCGCCCTTCTGATGCTGCCACTCCGGCTCAGGGATCCTGCGGCATGTCGTGTTCCCGACGGCACGGCCACGTCCAGCTTGATGATGCGCGACGTGTTGCCCATGGGCTGCAGTTCATAGCCAACAAAGCGGTACTGCAGCTGGCGAGCCACCGTGTCCAGGAGCAGCAAGGCATGGCCCCAGGCGGCGTTGATCTCGGACCAGTCAACAGGCTTGCTGGACAGGCGGCCCAGGCGTAGGCCGTTGATGGTGGCAAAGGTGCCGTCGTGGCTGATGCAGAAAGTATCGTTATAGACATTGCTGCGCTGCAGCTTCTCCAGCAGCCGCGCGTCGTGGTCAAACATGGAGTTGACGCTGTCGCGCTCGTTCTGGAAGCCGGCCAGCTTGTAGGCAAATTCGTTGCGGTCCATCCAAAAGGCCTCCTCACGGATGTCCATGTCCTGCAGCTCCATCTCCAGGCCGAGCAGCTCGGCGTCGAGCTCGGCCTTTTCTTTTTCAAGCGCTAGCAGCTCAGCCATAATGGCAGCCTCGGCCGCCTGTTCAGCCGCCAGCGCTTCGGCCTGGGCTTTGAGCTCGGCGTCGCTTGGCTCCTCGTCCTGCACGCGCTTGACAAAGGTAATGTATGCGTCTCGCTCCTTGGTGGCCGTCTCCAGCTTCTTCTGCAGCTCTTCCACCAACAGGTCGGTGCATTCAACACAGATTGGGTGGTCAATATCGGACCGTGCCGAGAGAATCTCAAAGAGCTTGTTCACGCGCTCCATGTCGTGCACCTTGGAGGCTTCGGCGTATTCACTGCCTGCGGCCTGCGGCTGGTTCCGGTTCTGGTGGGCCGAGCTAGGCCGTGATGCTGTTGTGCGGGAGTTTGCCCGCTGTCGAGATGACTCTGGCAGCTTGGGAGTCGGCAGCTTGGGAGTCGGCAGCATGTAGTGGTCGTCAGCGAGCTGGATGAATGACATGGCGGCATCCCGGCTGTGGTCGTTGCTGTGGCTGTGGTCGTTGCCGTGGCTGTGGCTATGGCCATCGGGCCCGCCCTGTCGCCGGAATACGGGCCCCGGAGCACTTTCAGCTACAGACCCCAACAAGCTGTGGCGCTGGGCATCCTGCTGATATGCCGGTGACGATGGCAATATGCCACTCGATGCTGTTTCCTGTGATGATGTTGCTGCAGGCAATGAATGTCAGGTCAGCTGCGGGCATAGCAGTAGGCGCAGAGGCGGGAGGCCAGCAGCGCTGATGTGATGCTGTGCTGTGCTGTGCTGTGCTGTGCTGTGCTGTGCTGTGCTTACCAATAAGTAGATCGTACGCTGCGGATTTGAGATCCTCGATTGATGGATCGAGAGCGAGAGGCGCGCGGCATTTCTGGCAAAACATTTTGGCGATGGAAGTATGCATGGAAATCGATGTAGGACGCAAGATTTGGAGGGGCACAGCTGTGAAGGTGTGAATTGAGATAAGGCTTGGGGTTACATGTGGGTTAATGATGTTTAGAGTGAGTGGGCGCTGTATTTCAGGCACAAATGTTGCGTGATAGGGGGAGCTACGTGCTGTATCTTAGAGACAGAATCTGTGCTGTAGGAGGGACTGTGTGCTGTAACTCAGAGACAGAACCTGTGTTAGGGCTGCATTTCAAGCACAGAATCTGTATTACAGGGAGTCTGCACTCTACGAAAGACTGCTAATCCAGTACTCTATTCCAACTACTAGTTGCCATCCTACAGTGGTCATCCACTGTAAACCAGGCCAGTCTATGACGTCTGCACACAGTAATAGCACTGTATCATAGCGCCTGTATCGCACCTCACAGCCAGTAAAATCGCAGGACCTCAAAACCCAGACCCTCCCTAAGAACTCAAAGATACAGTACATATCCCCTCTGCACACTGTGACAACCTCGTAGCAACCACCACCCCCATCCCCCATAGAGGGGCTGCATTTCCAGGCCCCTTCGCTCTTTGACGCGTCCCTGGCATGAAGCGTGTAGCGTGTAAAGCGGCAAATCTGCGACACTGCAAAGCCTGCGGGGCCTGTAAACCGAGACCGCACCCAGTAAAACAGCACTGACATGCGCTGCAAGGCCCTGAAAGAAAGCACTTTACACTCTCAACAGCGCCTGTCTCGAAGCCTTTTCACCATTGCGCCTTTGGCTCACTCCATCATGCGTCTTCTGTCTCTTCGCTCTTCCCCCCTCTTGAATTCGCTGCTTCTTGGCCAAATGCGCCCGCCTGTTGTACTGTGACCCATCATGTCTCTATGATTGTCTGCATACTGGCCTCTGCTCATTGCAACTTCTTCTCGTCACCCCACACATCCATGTGCTGGTGGTGTTGACATCCCCTCCCCCCCCCACGCTACCTGCGTCTTCTCGACCACAAGCCCACCAATCACCCCGCCGCCGCCGATCATGGAACACCTCTTTGCCACACGTCCAGCCTCCATCCACAGCTCCTCCGCCAGGACGGCCTCGTCGTCGGACAATGATGAGGAAGACGAGCTCATGTGCGAGCCAGACGCCGTCTCTGAGCGCCGCGATCCCGGCATCAAGCTGGCCAAGGCGCGCGACCACGCAGCCATGCGCCTCAAGTCCACCTTTGAGCACATCTTTGAAAAGTACGAGCGGGACTTTACCGGCATCGGCGACGAGATCGATCTGCGCACCGGCGAGATTGTCGTCGACAATGGCCATCTGACCTCCATGCGCCACGAGCGAGATACCGGCGATGGCTTTGCCGACGGCCTGCCTGATGATTATCCCCCGGAGCTCATGATGCTCGGCCATCACGACGACGATGACGACGGCATTCGCCTGGACGACTTGGATGCGCTCGAGGCAGTCTTGGAAGAGGGCGACCGGAAGCGAAATGCCCACCAGCAGCGTCTCGACGACAACGACGAAGCCGACGAAGCCGACGAAGCCGACGAAGCCGACGAACGGCGCATACTCAGCGCCACACACCAGCCTCGCGATGAATCAACCACAGCCGTGCCTTCTTCTCAGTCGACCACCATGATACCACGCTCACAAGACCAGGCCATGGTCGCCACATATCCGCAAAGCCGCAAGCTATCGTCCCTCGCTTTGCGCCAGGCCCCTCCGCGTCTCAGTGCCTCCCCCCTCACCTTTGGATCTGCCCAAGGAATTTGGGGCGCCGACACTCCGCAAGACCCTCTGTGGAAGGTCCCCGAGATCAACATCGCGGGCTTTAAAAGCTCCTTTGCCGCCAATCTTTTCCAGGCCGAGAACCAGCGCCGCTACATCCTGCCCGTGCACACCGGCGAGGAATCCATCTGGGCTCCGGCCCCACGAGAAAAGCTTGAATGGGGGATAGCGCCGCAGAAGCTTCTTGGGCCGGGCAAAGGCCCGAGAAAGGCGATTGCCTATAAACCAATCGGCACGTCGTCGGACTCTCAGCACGATACGACGGGCGATGAGGACGACGATCTACGATCCTCGGGCTCCGGCAGTGCAGCTTACGGCGCCCACGCTTCTTTTCAGATCCGGCGGGCCGCCCAAGCCGCGGCCAAGCAGGCCCCTCAGACTTGGGTGCCCCCGAAAACCATTACGCCCGTGCCCCCTCCGATCATCCCGCCATACGCGTTCGGACCCGCCACAGCCAAGCCGGCATTACCCGAACCTGCCAAAGCCCCTTTACCTACCGACTCATCGGTCCCGTCGACACTGGCACGACCGTCTAGTGCCGCAGCTTCGGCCTCGTCCGTCAATCACGCCGCTTCTGCCCAGCCTCACGCCCAAGCAGATGCTCTTGGTGCCACCACCTCCTCTTTGTTGAAACGGAAGGCACGCCAGAGTTCTGCGGCACCAGCTTCACATCCGGAAGGCACGCGTGAAAACTCTTCATCACCACCCCGCACCATCACCACCGCGCCTACGGCCACAGCCACAGCCACAGCCACAGCCACGGCCATCTCTCCAAACTCTTCTCTTCCTACCACAACCACAACCATCGAGGCAACAACGCCGTCGCGCCAGCGCACCCGCAAACTTGTTATCGAGCTCCCCAAAACACCCTCTGCTGCCAAATCGCTCTACATTGAAATCCCCGAAGACCGTCTACCCCCTCATCAACAAGACCCCGAAGACGACCTCTCATCACCTCACAGTCCTCGCCCATCAATATCCCGTCGTATCATCGGACCGGCCCAGTTGGCTCTCCGCGCAGCACCAGCAGAAAAACAACTCACAAAACCGGACTCGCGGAGACTGATATCGCCAGGACGCACGATTCCCGACTCCGAAGAACCATCTTCAAGTGCCCCAAAATCTACGATTGCCGACTCTACGGCGCCGTCGTCGATCGATCACGCATTGCTGTCGCCTGCGGATGACGGGTCAGAATACGATCCTGACTTTGACGTTGTTGAAAACGACGGCTATCTCGACGAGGATTACGAGACCTCGAGCGAAGAGGACGACGACTCGACACACGACGCTCGTGGCTTTGGCATTGCCACCGACCAAGAAGAGGATAATCTACAGGAACAGGAAGAGTCTGCCGAAGACCCTGCAGAAGCGTCTTTCGAACAGTCACATTTAGACGAATCATTCGCGGAAGACGAGCACGACGACACTGTCATCATCCACCCTGTAGATCCTCACGACTCAGACCTGGACTACCAGGAAGACAAAATTCATAGCACGCATGACGCCGATAGTGACGCAAGTGTTATAGCTCAGAAGCAAGCCAGTCTACTGGGAGGCAAAAATCAAGAAAACAAAAACAGCTGTGTGGAAAACACAAACGAAGACGATTCCGGAGACGAAAACGACGACACAGTCATCATCCACAGACAATCGCCTCGTGCTACTGACTCCCCGCAGGATAGTCTAGGAGCTGACTGTGACGACTGTTCCTTGACCGACATTGATGCAGAACCTTGCCTTCCTGTCGACAACATGCCGGCCACTGTTTCCATCAAAAGGTCCACTGCCCGTGGCACCAAATCATTCTCACGGCCGTCCATCAGCTTCACATACAGCTTCTCGGACGATGAGGATGGCTTTGTGCGTGCTCCGAAATCTCTAAACATCAAGGGTTCTACAGCCCCAAAGAAGCCGAACAATGCGCCCCGGCCTCGAGCCAGTGTGTTGGAGAAACCTGAGCTTCCACGATGCTCTCCAATACGCTCTCCCCGAGACGCGGGCTTTCCTCACGATGCGATTGCTGATGATCCGTCGACGACGAGCTTTCGCAGAGCAGCCTCCCCGACTGAAATTTTGAATGGGCCGATGGATGCTCACTCCGACGACTCCGAGCCTGAGATAAGGCGGTCCTGCAAAAAACGCAAGCGAACCATTGTTGACGAGGATTCCGAAGACGAGTCGGAGCCAGAGCCGGAGCCTCCAAAGATAGATGTCGAGGAATGGTTCAAGCCCCAGCCCACAACCCCCAGTGATAAAGTCCCTTGGAAGCGGGTCAAGCCGTCGCCTCGAACATACACCCGAAAAGGCCAGCGATCTCGTATTGGTCTGAAAACGACCTCTTTCTCGTCCCCGCCCAACAAAGCCATGGCGAGATCTCTTAACCGGGCGCCGATCGCCAAAACCAACTCTAAAACTGCCGCCCCCACTCCGATTGCCGAGGAAGCGGAAGAGGAAGAGCAAGAGAAAGATGCCCCCGTCCCAGATGTCGACGACCTGGACTACTCGGCAGTGGAGACGCACAAGGATCAGAGCAACCTCAGCAACCAGACCACACTCGTCTCTGATGGCTCGGAAATGCCATCCTCGCCATCAAAACTTGGCCACACACGCTCGTCGCGCGATTCCGCAGCAGCCCGCCACCTCCATGACACAGACGAAGGCGACTCCCTTGAAGCGCTGCCCCCCATCACCCCGCGCAGGCCCAAGTACACCCTCTCCACGTCCTCCGTGTCCAAGCGCTCCTCTGCGCGGCGCGCCCCTGCGTCCATGGTCTTGGACCCCGACGAGGACGAACTCTCCGTGCACCTCCGCGCCCTGCTGTACCCCAGCGGCGGCGGCGGCAGCACCACTGCGCGGTCCGCCCTGGCGCACAAGCGCAGCATGAAGAAACGCGCGTCCACGAGCGCCGCGCCCGAAACACCCAGCGCCAAGCGCCACCGGCCCTCTACAGCCGGTGGCAGACACACAAGCGGCTTCACGGGCCACGGCACGGGCTCGGCCACGGTCACCAAGCGCGTGAGCGCGGCGAGTCTGGCGCGGCTGGCGCCGCGCAGTCCGACGCCGGTCATGACGCGGACGCCGGGCGGGACGTTGCGGCGTTGTGGCGAGAATGGGTTCCGGTGTCATCGGGAGTTTTGTTTTAGCTGTGTGTCTATTTAGAAGGGGAATGGAAGAATGGAGGATGGAGGGGTGGGTAGAGCACGCGGACGGGGGGGG
>JADILG010000702.1:0-10793 GCA_017591655.1 Thielaviopsis populi
CCCCGCCCCCCCCTCCTCATCTCTTCCCCTCCCGCGCGATTCGATTCAATCATAATGGCCAGCTCGTGCAGTGCCCGGTTCGTTCTGGGCCTGGCCACACGGACGCAGTTCCGCTCAAGAACAGCCACCTCAGCAGCAGCGGCGGCAGCGGCGGCAGCGACGACGACGATAACGACGACAACGAGCCCTAGTGTGCAGATCCCGCGGGGATTCTCGACATCGGCGCGGCAAGACAAGAACGTGACACGTGACAATAACCGGTTCCGTGGCGTTAGTGTGCTGCGCCGCTCGGGGCTGCGTGAGCCGGTGTCGGTGTCCAAGGAGCCGCTGCCCAAGCCGAGCGACTACAAGCCGGTGGTCGAGCACGACCCGAGCCACGGGCTGTGGGGCTTCTTCCCGGCGCCTGGAAAGCTGATGCGCACGCCGGCCGAAGATGCGGAGCATGGCCGTGCGTGGACGGTCGAGGAGCTGCGGAAGAAGGACTGGGAGGACCTGCACCGTCTGTGGTGGGTGTGTCTGCGGGAACGCAACTTGATAGCCACGGCTACGTATGAGCGCATGCGTCTGGACTTGGGCTTTGGCACGCAGGAGGCGAGAACTCGGGATGCTCAGGTAAGTCGAATATGGCAGAGTGGGAGTGGGCGGCATGGAGGCTGGGCGAAGCTGTGGTGGCATGTGTCAAAATGCACAGGGCTTGGCCCGGCTCGGCCGTCTTCTCCTGCCTTGTACTTGTTTCCTTCTCTATCAAGTCCTTGAATGCTAACGTGTGCCTGACTTGGCGTCTGGTCTCTAGGTTCGACTAACTATGAAGCGCATCAAGGCGACGCTGACAGAGCGATACTACGCGTGGGAGGATGCCCGCAAGATAGCAGAGTATGATCCGGAGATCAACCTATCAGGCGAGGGCGATGCCTACATTCCGGCGCCGCAATCGGATGCCGATGTGTTTGCAGAGGATGAGGCGTGGGCGGCCAAGCCGGAGGTCACTACGCAGCCGACTGAGCCTGCTGCGGCGCCCCGGGCCTAGTCAGCGGGCGGGGGAGAAAACAGGAGGTGTCTCTTTTTATTTTTTTTTCTCTTTTGCTTGCTCGGCTACTGCCGCTAGCCTTTCCACGGCGCTGTGGCGCGCTGAGACTCTGTACAATATTCCTTTCCTTGCTCTCTACGTCCCGCCTGTGACGGCCATTTGGGGGAGGTTGGTGCTCGGTGAAGATAAGGCATGGACCAGACTTGTATCATTTTTTGTATCATAGCTCTTACATCTACATTGGTCCTTTGTCACGCTGTGTGCTGTGCTGTGCGGTGCTGTGTTGTCTGCAGATTCAGGCGCTGGTTTAGCCAACAGTTGGAGGTGGCAGGTGGGAGCAGTCCTGTTGCATGTGTCAATGGGGGATTGATGGATGGATGGGATTAGGGGCTATCCGGGCAGGCATGGTCCCTGGTCCGGTGCTGCAATCTCGCCAATGGCATGTTGGGCGGCGATAAAAGTACCCAGAAAGTGGCCAGAGAGCCAGCGAGACGAGGGGGTGAGCTAGCTGAGTAGAAGAGAAGGTGTGGTACATTGGAGCATAGGAAAGCAGATCTGGTGTGGGACTAAGGTGACTATGCCACGTGGATGGATATATGAGGCGGCTGGAAGGAGAAAAAGGAGGAAGAGGCAGAGGAAGAGGAGGAGAAGAAGAAGAAGAAGAAGGGGAGGCAGAGAGAGTATAGAGACCACTAGGGTCACACATAATCCTAGGGTTACGGATAAGAGGGGGGCTTGCAGGCAAGGTATAGCTTCGTGTTCCTTCTGGACCAGTGCTTCCCGCCCCGCTCCCCACTTGGCAGACCAGCAGGTAGAGCTCTGGAGGTACCGCTACAGGTACCGCTACAGGTATCTCCACAGGTACTCTACTACGGATAGCGTACATGTGCATGTACTGGTACAAGCGACAGCTACAAGCTGGAGGTACCTCCCCCCCCCCGGCGCTCTGGCCTTCATATATTTCAACGCTTTGTCTTGCCCTTGTACCAAGTCTCGCCCCATCACCATTTCTGCTACCATCGTTGACCTTTTTTTTTTCTTTTTTTTCTTTTCTTCATCTTCATCTTCATCTTCTCACATACAATCAATCACACACTCAGTCAATCATGGAAGAAATCGCCCCCGAGTACGATGTCATTGTGCTGGGCACTGGTATGTTGTCCCCGAGCTTGCTCGTAATCTGTCTTGGCCCCGCCACCATCACCATCACCATCACCGCCTGTCCGCCTGTCCGCCTGTCTGCCTGCTCTGCCTGCTCTGCCGTCGTGGCCGTGGTCGTGTTGCCGTCGCTGGTGCGACCAAATGGCTTGCTATGCTTCCATTCTGTCATCCTGGAGCTGGCGGTTGGAGTCCGACTACGCATGAGCCATCCCGTGTCTGCTCCCATCTACCGAGCCTGACTCCCGAGCCTCACCCCCCGTGCCTCACCCCCCGTGCCATGCATCACTTTCGCCATGCTAACACCGTCCGCCATCTTGCAGGTCTGACCGAGTGCATTCTGTCTGGGTAAATATACACCTCTATCTGCACTGCCGCTGTCGTTTCCACGCCCCCCCTCCCCTCCCGAAATATCTAACACCGCTCTCTTGATACACAGTGTTCTCAGTGTCAAGGGCAAGAAGGTCCTGCACATTGACCGCAACGACCACTACGGCGCGTAAGTCCTCCATCCCCGTCTGCCCTGAACTGCAGCCTAGCTAACCAATGCCTCTCTCTCCCGCCTACAGTGAGGCCGCCTCGGTCAACATTGAAACTGTACGGCCCCCTCCCCCATATACTCACGCGATCCACTCCGACTCCGCTTGCTGACCGACCGACCATCCCCCCCCTCTGTAGCTGTTCAAGAAATACGGAAACTACCAGGCCGGTGAAGAGCCCTGGAAGAAGTATGGCCGCGCCAACGACTGGAACATCGACCTCGTGCCCAAGTTCCTCATGTCGTCCGGCGAGCTGACCCGCATTCTGGTCTCCACCGACGTCACCCGCTACCTCGAGTTCAAGCAGGTGGCCGGCAGCTTCGTCCAGCAGGGCTCCGGTTCCAAGGCCACTGTTGCCAAGGTGCCGTCGGATGCCGCCGAGGCCCTCAAGTCGCCTCTGATGGGCATATTTGAGAAGCGCCGCATGAAGAGCTTCATTGAGTGGGTTGGCACCTTTGACGCCAAGGACCCCGCCACTCACAAGGGTAAGCAGCTATGCATATACACCGGTGACCGACACCAGGCCCCATTGCCCCCCCTCATAGTCCACGTCCTAACCGTCACAAAAAACACCACTCCAGGTCTCAACATGTCTACCTGCACCCTCAAGGAGGTCTTTGACTCCTTTGGTCTTGAGACTAGCACCCGTGACTTCATCGGCCATGCCATGGCCCTCTACGTCAATGACGAGTTCCAGACCACCCCCGGTGGCGCCCCCGAGGCCATTGAGCGCATCAAGCTGTACGGCAACTCGGTTGCCCGCTACGGCAAGTCTCCTTACATCTACCCCCTGTACGGCCTTGGCGAGCTGCCCCAGGGCTTTGCCCGTCTGTCGGCCATCTACGGCGGCACGTACATGCTCAACGCCGACGTCAACGAGTTTGTCTACGATGGCGACAAGGTCAGCGGCATCAAGGCCACCATGACCAACCCCAACGACGACACCAAGTTTGAATTCGAGACCAAGGCCAAGGCCATCCTGGCCGACCCCTCGTACTTCCCCAGCAAGGCCAAGGTTGTCGGCCATGTGCTGCGCGCCATCTGCATCCTGAAGCACCCGCTGGCCGGAACCAACGAGGCCGACTCGTGCCAGGTCATCATCCCGCAGTCGCAGGTTGGCCGCAAGAACGACGTGTACATTGCCTGCGTGTCGTCTGCCCACAACGTGTGCCCCAAGGGCTACTGGATTGCCATTGTGTCCACCATTGCTGAGACCGAGGCCAACCACCATCTGGAGCTGCAGGCTGGCCTGGCCCGGTTAGGCGCCATCGAGGAGCAGTTTATGGGCCCCCCCATCCCCATCTACGAACCCACCTCGGACGGCAAGGCTGACAACGTCTTCATCTCCAAGAGCTACGATGCCACCAGCCACTTTGAGACCACCACCGACGACGTGCGTGACATCTACCGCCGCTACGCTGGCGAGGAGCTGGTTGTCGAGGGTCTTCGTGAGGTGACTGTGGCTGAGGAGTAGAGTAAGAAGAGAGAGTGCCCAGCAGAGGAAGCGAGCGCCCGCCCGCCCGTCCGCCCGCCCTATCCTGCCCTGTCCTGTCCTCTCCTGTCCCATGCCGGCAGTAACGGCGGCGGCGGCGACGACGACGACGATGGCAACGATGATGAACAAGTACCTTGTTTGAAACATGTATATGCACTGGCTCTGCTGTAAGAAGCCATGCAGCGGCCCTTTTATACCCATTTAATAAGAAAACAATGTTATACAGAGCTTGTGAATGAAAGCAGGGCATCGCCAAGAAGTTGTTCTTGTTTCTTTTTTTGTAAAACTTTTTATTTATTCAAGAAGCGCAAATCAACACACGTAAGGAAACAAAAGAGGAGGTCGAAACAAAATAAGATGTCATTCATTCCCAGGAGATATCATTGGCGCCGAAGAAGAGGTCAAGTAGACGGAAACACGAGAAGATAGAGAGAGAGAGAGAAAAGTAAAGGGGAAGAGGGAGAAGGAAGAGAGACGAAAGCAGAGGAGGGAGAGAGAGAGAGAGCGAGAAGAACGGTGGTGCAGATTGCCGTGGCATGAGAAGAAGAAGAAGAGGAAGAGGAAGAGGAAGAGCAAAGACGTATCGTGATGTATAAAAAGAACAAAGAACCAACAGGAATAAACGAAAAGCAGCAATTTAGGAAAAGAAAAAGAAAAAAAAGAAACAAGCATAAGGACCCAGAAACGAAGAAAAAAAAAAAGAAAAAAAAAAAACAACCCAGTCCGAAAAGAGAGAGAGAGAGAGAGAGAGAAAGCCTCCCCTTCGTTTTCCATGGTGTGAACTTTGCTTTTGTGCGTATGTATGTGGGGGTGCGAGTATTGAGTACCGCCCAGAAGACCCGGAAGACCCGGAAGACCCGGAAGGCACCCCTCCCCGCTCCACCCGTCTTTCTTCCGTCCACATGAGAGAGGGACGTCTAGCGGCGGTCGTTCTTGCCGATGCCGCGCTTGCCGGCAACCAGATGCTTGGACAGCGAGGCGACCTGGTGGCGATCGGCCTCGCCCTGGCGCGCCATGCGGTTCATCTTCTTCTGGCCGAGCTTGGCCAGGCGCTCGGACTTGGAGCGCGACTCGGCCGTCTGCACGCCGTCCTCGCGGCGGTTGACGCGCGACACGCTGCGCGCGCGGCTCATGGCGCGGATGCGCTCGCGCGGCGTGCTGGCGCTGGCGCTGTCGTCGATGTCCATGGCGTCGGCGGTGCCTGCGCGCGACCGGCTGCGGCCGCGGCCGCGTGGCGCGTTGCCCGGGTCTTGCTTGGCGCGCAGCTTGATGTCGGTGGTGTCGACGCCCAGCACGTCCAGGCCCTCGTCGAGCTCGGACAGCGGCACCTTGCGGGCGGAGCGCGGGATGATGGCCTGGTTCTTGAGGCGCTTCTTCATGCGCGCCTCGTTGCGGATCATGGCCTGCTTCTCGCGGATCATCTCGGCCTTCTTCATGATGCTCTGCTCCTCGTCGTTGTACTCGTCGTCCTCGGACTGGTAGAAGCCCTCGGTCTCCAGGCGCTCCTCCTCGTCCTCGAGAGCCTGCAGCTTGGACTCGATGTCGGGGTCGACGTAGTCGTAGACGTTCTTGCCGTCCAGCACCTCGGGGATCTTGTCGTACTTCCACTCGTCGTTCTTGAGCAGCCAGTCGGCGCGCATGTCGACGTTGAAGACGCCGGCACCGCCATTCTCCTCTTCAATGTCACGGGCCAGCGTGCGGCGGTCGGCGTCGGTCTTGTCGTACTTTTTGAGGTTCTTGACACCCTCGGGGATGAAGGTCTGCAGGGTCTGGCCGCCAATGGGCGTGGCGACGTGGATACGCGACATGACCTCGGCCAGGCGGCCGCTGATGGCGCCGGCGGCACCGGTGCCGGCCTTCATCTTTTGCGAGACACGCTCGGCAATCAGACGCTCGCAGGCGGCGTTCTTGGCCTCCTGGACACCCTCGCCGGTGTTGCAGGACAGCTCGAGCAGCTCAATCTCGCCGGGCTTGAGCAGGGCGTCGAGCTGGCTCTTGAGCTCGGGCTCGAGGCCCTCGGGGCGGGTGATATCGATCTTGTTGATGGCAATAAAGACAATCTTGTTGGAGAAGAGGGGCTTGATGCTCTTGAACAGGTTGATCTGGGCCTGCACGGGGTAGCCGCACTGCTCGGACAGATCCATAAAGTACAGGATGACGGAGCGCAGATGGGCAATGGCAGTGACGGACTGCATCTCGATGGTGTTCATCTCCTCGAGGCTGTGGTCGAGGATACCCGGGGTATCGATGGCGGCAAAGCGCAGATACTTGTAGTCAAAGTGGCCGACAAAGAGCGACTTTGTGGTGAAGGCGTACGGCTGCACGTCGACATCGGCGCGCGAGATGGAGCGCAGGAAGCTGCTCTTGCCGGTGTTGGGGAAGCCGCAGATGACCAGCGTGCGGGTGTTGGGGTCGATGGAGGGCAGACGACCCAGATGCTGGCGCACCTGATCCAGGTAGAGGAGAGGGTCTTTGAGCCGCTTGCAGATGGTGGCCATGCGGCCCAGGGCAGCGCGCTTGAGCTGCTTGCACTGGAACAGCGACTGGGCGTACTTGATCAGACGCACATAGTCGCGGGAGATGGTCTCGATGAGGCCCTTGGCGGTGGACAGCTGGCCGAGGGCGATCTTGAAGTGGTCCTGGTCGTACAGGGTGTTGAAGAGATCGCGGTGGAAGGGGTGGCAGCTGGTGAGGCGGGGGAAGCTCTCGAGGATGGCGGCGAACTTTTCGGAGAAGGTTTCTTGCGTGAACTTGACCTTGCGGGTGTAGAAGGCGCGGATACGCGAGATCACTGGAGGGAGGGGGTGGGAGAAGGGTGAGTAAGTGAGGAGTGACGGAGGAAAGGAGGGGGGGAGTGGCCGGACCGCAGGTGGGCTCTCGGCGGCGGTTGAGCCGGGCGGCGGCAGCGGCAGCGGCAACGGCAGCGGCAGAGGCAGAGGCAGAAACAGGAGAACAACATACTGAAACCAGAGCGAATCTGGGTCGGCAGACGGCGCTGAGTGCCGCTCAGGACAATGTCCAGAAACTCCTGCGACGTAGGCACAGGAGGGATGTCCTTGAACGAGGTACGCAGAGACATGATGGGCGATGTGAGAAGAGTTTTTTTTTTTTTGTTTTTTTTGTTGTTGGGAGAAGCCGAGACACAAGAGAATCACCGACCGTAGCAACGTAAACAAACAAAAAAAAAGGAAGAAAAAAAATAGATGCGAGAGATGAAGAAGAGAAGGCCGCGATGTTGAGCCGTCGTTGATGGAACGGGCAAAGGCAACTTTTTTTTTTCTGCTGAATTTGCCAAAGGCGGTGAGAGCACATTTGATTTTTTTCAGTCTTTTTTTTTTTGGTGTCCCCGCTTTGCCACTTGGCTTATCTTATCAATTGTGGAGAGGGGGGAACCAGAGTGGGAGTTCTGTAACAGTGGCGTTTCGTTAGAGGGCAACCCTTAGAGTGGGAAGGGCGGCGGTTTCTCTAAAAGACAACTCCTCCTGTATATGAAGGTGTCGCCTCTCTAGGGGACAACCCCTCATCTCAGCAGGGAGGATGGCGTGTGCGCCCAACTGTCCACTTACATCACCGCCCAGCTGAACTTTGAAAATACAAACAATGCCAGGCCAAGCGGCATCTTGGTGTCCCAGAACCTGTAGAGCCGGAGCCGCAGCCGCAGCCGCAGTCGCAGCCACAGTCGGCACTGGAGACCGAGACGAGGCTGAAGTTCTCGGCCTGAGGTATCAACTGCTAAACCATGGACGGAGCTGATTGGCCAAATTGGCCGACGGCAAAAATTCTCCATGGCGCTTCTCCTCTTTGGCGCGGACTTGAAGCGGGTCAGCCGTGGTTCCGCCGATGACATAAGATGGACAGACCGACTTGAAGACTCGCAGACTCGAAGACACGAAGACTTGAAGATACACACGCACCCAGAGATACAAACACACACACACACACACACATTCAGCCTCTCTCCTCCACAATGTCCTCATCCGCCCTCCCTCCCCACAAGGCCGCCTTCCTCAAGGCCGCCGTCGACGGCAACATCCTCAAGTTCGGCTCCTTCACGCTCAAGAGCGGCCGCCAGTCGCCGTATTTCTTCAATGCCGGCGACTTCTACCGCGCCGACCTGCTGGCTGCGCTGTCGCAGGCCTACGCCTCGACCATTGCCGACGCGGCCGCCGCCGGGCTCGAGTTTGACGTCGTCTTCGGCCCCGCATACAAGGGCATTCCGCTGGCCACCATGGCCACGCTGGCCCTCGGCGCCATGGGCCCGCAGTACGCCGGCGTCTGCTACTCCTTTGACCGCAAGGAGGCTAAGGACCACGGCGAGGGCGGCAGCATCGTCGGCTGCCCGCTCAAGGGCAAGCGCGTGCTGATTGTCGACGACGTCGTGACTGCCGGCACTGCCAAGCGCGAGGCCATTGCCAAGATCACCAAGGAGGGCGGCCAGGTCGTTGGCATTGTCGTGGCCGTCGACCGCATGGAGAAGCTGCCCTCGCCCGACGGCGACGACACCAAGCCCATGCCCAGCGCCATTGGCGAGCTGAAGAAGGAGTACAACCTGCCCATCTACGCCATCCTCACCCTCGACGACATCATTAGCGGCATGAAGGAGTTTGCCTCGCCCGAGGACGTGAAGCGCACCGAAGAGTACCGCACAAAGTACAAGGCCTCGGACTAGACGGGTGGCAGTCTGGGACGGACAGAGTGACGCGGCAGCAGGCCGTGAACAAACCAAAAAAAAAACACGGGGTGGCGGTAGCCGACACGCAGAGAGCGGAGGTAAAGGAAGGATGGGGGGGGGGGGGTTTGGGGATTGGGGATCGGGGATTGTTGTTGTTGTTGTTGTTGTTGAGTTGAGCTTGGGCTTGGGCTTGGGCTTGGGCTTGGGCTTGGGCTTGAGATTGACGGCTGCTATCTAGATATCATTTCCCGCTTCTTCCTAAAAATCAAACAAACAACAAAGAGCAATCCAGGCTGCATGGCTGTAGCCATCAGCATACAGTCTGGGCCTGCCTGCCCATCTGCAAACCAACCCCCATTTGAACACCACCAGCCACCACCGGCCACCAATCAAGACAAAGGAGGCCCGCGACCGCTGAAATATACTGTGCTTGAGTAACGCTGTCTAGTTCTTTGTTGAGAGGATCTATGCGTGTACCAATCAGTATGTGGACGTGTCGTGGGTGGTCTTACAGCATTGGCGCTGGCATTGGCGTTGGCAGGCCATCCGCCGTGGGCGTGGGTGCGCAGAGACGGAGACGCCCATCATCACTTACCATATCGTTCCAGCCACCGCCACCAAACGTGGCCAGGCTCTCGCCGGCCGAGCGGGTGTAGCCCATGGAGGTGTACATGCCGACGAGGTGCTGGGCAGATAGCGACAAGTCAGCAACAGGAAGAGGAACAGAACACGACAACAAGCAGAGAAACAGCCAGAGGAACAGGCAGAAGAAGAGTCAGCAACTCACGTCTTGGCACAGCAGAGCAATGCGCTCGACATTGCCCGCCGCCGTCATGCGCCGCACATAGCTCTCCATAAGCCTGCGGCCCAGGCCCTGGCCCTGCACCGCGTGCACGCAGGCAAACGAGTGCAGCGCCGCCGTCGTGCCCGCGCGCGCTGCCGTGGCGCCGGCGGCGCGCCAGGCCTCGGGCACCGACATGTCCTCGTCAGATACCACGGCGTTGGGTGAGCGCGAGGCAATGGTGTGGCAGACGAGGAACCAGGATTCGGCGGTGCCGGGGCTGGTGCTGGTGTCGGCGAGGCGCTGGGTCGGCAGCGACTTGCCGTTCACGGTGGCGGTGGGCGAGGCCTTGAGGAACAGGCCCAGACAAAGCTCGGGATAGTGCGTTAGGCGGTAGAGGAGCTTGGGGAGAGGGTCAGCACGAGAGGGTCAGCACGAGAGAGACAGAGAGACAGAGAGACAGAGAGACAGAGGGCCAGAGGGCGCACTTGCCTTTTCACGCGTGGCGCGGTACCTCGGGTCTACAAAGGCGTCGTTCTCGACGAGCTCACAGGCGTCAACGTTGGCAAGCGTAAGCTGGCGGATGCCGGCCTCCAAGGACAGGCCGGGCACGGCAATGGACTCCATTGGCGGCGAGGTGATGATGGTGATGGTGATGGTGATGCGCGGAGGACTGAGAGTAGGGAGTAGGGCGGCGGTGTCTCTGTGTATTGTGTATGTTTGTACATGTATAGGATTGCTCGGAGCAGAGAACTGGTAGACCAACGGGCCTGAGAGGACAGCTTGGGTTTTTGGAGAGGCCACCGAGGAAGCAAGGCAGGCCGTCCAGGTATATGTGACTGTGTATGGCTGTGCGTGTGTGTGACAGTAGCTCGGTAACAGGAAGACGGCAAGTCCCCGGAATGTCAAGACTCGTTCATGTATGCGTGCTTGACAGCGTGACAGCGTGACGGCGGGACGGCGTGACGGCGTGGTGCATCCACGCACACATGCACACGCCAGATCTGCTGCCACTAGAGCGTGGCGTCTGTAGACGATAGACGAGCTGAGCTGAGCTGAGCCAAGCCGAGCTGAGCCGCCAGCTGAAGGCCGCCAGCTGAAGGCCGGGAGGTGTTGGAGAG
>JADILG010000703.1:0-10779 GCA_017591655.1 Thielaviopsis populi
CCCCCCCCATCCTCCTCCCTCGTGCCGTGACTCTGCTGGCTTTTTCTTCTTTGATCTTTCATTCCTGTGTTTCCCTGCAAATACATCCTGATCAAATCACAAAGCCCCCCAATTTTGGCAAGTCTTACGGTTGTTCTTTGTTCGATTCGCTGCTGCCGTATTGGGTCCAGCTTTGGAGGGGTACTACATATTGCATAGTAGTGCCTTTTTTTTTCCCATTCTATTCATTCTAGTCTGGCTGTTATCTGCCTGTCAGCCTAGGCGCTCGTCTTGTCTTTTCTTGATTGACTCTTGACCTGGACGCTCCCCTCCATTTTTCTCGATTCTTCTTTGCTCTCTCTCTCTCTCTCTCACACACACTCACACACTCACGCGCCGTTGTGCCTTTCGTGTTTTAAATCTTTTGCACGCTCTACCGCCCGTCGTTCTCACAATGTCTTCCGCTACGACAACCCACAACTTCAAGGAATTCTGCCTGCGTCTCAGCAGTGCTCTGCGCATTAGACGCAAGAAGCCCGCGAAGATGTCGACCATCCAGATTGTGAGTTGTTACTACTGCGTTATTGTTCTGTAGCTAGAGAGTGTATGGTATGGTGTACTAACAACTCTGTGATGCTAGTCTGCGCCATTCGACTTCCGCAAAGATACATTCGCCTTGCCCGGATTTTCCGAAGACGAGTAAGTTGCCACGCTGCTGGTGGTGGTGGTGCTGGTCGGGCCTGCATGTATCCCTTGCAGCAGCCCGCCCGTCGCTCGATACCCGTATGCTAACCACCGCTGTGCTCGATAGATGCGCCAGAATGAAGAACGCCGCGCTTGACGGTACCCTGAACACGGTGCCCATGAGTGTCAGTGTCAATGCCTGACTTGCTTCTTGACGCGATGCGGACACCCCGATCCGGCTGCCGGTGTGCTATGACGGACCCGAGGAAACGGCACGTCTTTTGGCCTCGTCCTTGTCATTGCTTGCAACACACCAAAAGACAGACAAGCCCTGGTGTCTGCCCTCCCCCGCCCCTGCCTGCCTGCCTGTCTGTCTGCCTGGCCATGCATGTGCATGTAAATATGCATGTGTGTCTACATGTGTGTGCGCCTCGGGCCAAACGAACATGTGCCGTAATAACATACGACGACGAGCCACTGTGATCTGGTGGCTGCTGTGTGATGTGTGCTGTGTGCAGCCTCCCAGCGGATGCCTGCGTGGCCGCCGCAGAGAGTCCAGAGTCCCCAGTCGACGCCACGACCACTACGCCATCTCGTGTGCGCCTGTTCGATTGCCATGCAGCCGGCCGTCTCGATCTTTTTTTTCTTTTTTTTTCTTTTCTCGTTTTTTCTCTTTGTTTCTGTGTGGCGGTGTTCTGTCATCCTGTCATATTTTCCTTTTCTTGTCGTTTCTTTTTCCGTGTTTCTTACTGCGTCTTCTTTGTTTCTTTGTTGCTTTTCCGGGTTCCTTTTGTTCTTATTCCCTTTGTCGTCACGACGATAACACGAGCTTTGCATTATTGTTTCTGGGGTACTGCTTTTCTTTTCTTTTCCTTTCTTTTCGTATTTTCGTCTCTTTCTTGCTTCTTGAGCCAGGCCTCGCGCTGCTTCGCCCGCTCGCTTGCGCCTGGGTTTCAGGACATCGTTGTTGATATCCGTTGTGTTTTGGAGGCCTTTGTTGCGGGACGATTTATATAGGCGTTTGTGATATTAATATCCCACATATATTCCTACAGTTGATCTGGTCTGCCCCGGGCTGAGCGTGTGTCAGCTGTGGCATGACTTTCCCCCCTCCGGTGCGGAGTTTGACCCCGTTTTCTCTTGTGCCTTTTTGACGTGTGACTGCAAGACTGCTCAGCTGTGAGTGTAGCGCCTGGCGCCTGGCGCCTGGCGGCAAGGGCGATCACATGGCCTCGTATTGCCTTTGAAGGACGTTGGAAATCTGATAAGAGGGGATTGTATGCATAGTTATGGACTTTTAGCCCGTGTTCTCTTGTGTAACAGTGCGAGTGGTTACACGAATCCGTCTGGCCGATAAGATAAGCCCGCAGGATTTTTGGCTCCCACGCATTTTTTCTCCCGCCTAAGAAAAGCATTGCGAACACACAAAAAACACATTAACACACACACAAAACACACCAACACACACACACACAAAATGGCCGACGACGGAATCTTGGTCAATTTTGAGATTGGCGACTTGCCCGTCAAGCAAAACGTCAAGTTTCAGGGCGGCCGCTGGCGAGATCGAGTACGCGCCCAAAAGTCTGCCCGCCGCGAGGCCGCCGCCGACGACGACAACGACGAGCCCGCCAAGCGCAAAGAGCCGAGCCGGAGGCCACGCCACCACGATGACAACGATGACGACAGTGACGACAACGACTCGAGACCGGCAAAGAAGATGCGGCCCAATCAGTCCAAGCCCGCTGCAGCCACCGGCGGCGCCCCGTCAAAACGGCCCGTCGGCCCCGGAAAACACGTCACCTCCAGCCTCTTCTCGTCCAATCCGCAGCACGTCACGAACATGGACGAGGAGCGGCCGGCCGACGCGGCATCGGCCGAACCCACCAACGCGCCGCTCACCGGCGCCGCGGCGTCCTTTGCCGCACTCGGGCTCTCGGACCGCGTCGTGCGCGAGCTGGCCAAGATGGACCTCTCACACCCCACGGCCATCCAGAAAAAGACCATCCCGCTGATGGTCGGCACGGAAGACGACGCCTTCATCCAGGCGCAGACCGGCTCGGGCAAGACGCTGGCCTACCTGCTGCCCATGGTGCACCGCGTGCTGGCGCTCAGCAGGCAGAGCAAGATCCAGCGCGACTCGGGCATCTTCGCCATTGTGCTGACGCCGACGCGCGAGCTAGCCAAGCAGACGCACGCCGTGCTACAGCAGCTGCTCAAGAGCCTGCCGTGGCTCGTGGCCTCGGCCATTACCGGCGGCGAGTCCAAAAAGGCCGAGAAGGCGCGCATACGCAAGGGCGTCAACTTCCTCGTGGCCACGCCCGGCCGCCTCAGCGACCACCTCACCAACACGCAGGTGCTGAAGCTGAGCACCGTGCGCTGGCTCGTCCTGGACGAGGGCGACCGGCTCATGGACATGGGCTTCGAGGAGGATGTCAAGAAGATTGTCACCATGCTGCGCAAGGCCGAGGTGGCGGCCAAGAGCTACGACGGCATGTCGCTCGACCTGCTGCCCAAGCGCCGCGTCACCGTGCTCTGCTCGGCCACGCTCAAGATGACGGTGCAGCGGCTGGGCGAGATGAGTCTGGACGACGCTGTGCACATTGCCGTGACCAAGGAGGACCTGGACGAGGAGCGGCGGCAGCGGGACCAGGACAGCAAGGACAGTAGCCAGGACAATGGCCAGGACAATGGCCAGGACAGTGGCAACGCCCCCGAGCCCGCTGCAAAGGAGGCCGACGACGCCAACCCCTCCTCAAGCCACCTCGTTGTTGGCGGCAAGGCCTACTCCGCCCCCGCCCAGCTCAAGCAGACCTACCTCATTGTACCAGCAAAGCTGCGCCTCGTCACGCTGCTGTCATATCTCAAGTTCATGTTTGCGCGCCGCGACACCGTCATGAAGGCCATTCTCTTCATCTCGTGCGCCGACTCGGTCGACTTCCACTACGACATGCTCCGCAAGCCCAAGCCGGCCTTTGCCGCCGCCATCCCGCCCGACGCCGGTGGCTCCCGCACCCCCGACACCGTGTCCGAGGCGGCGTACATTACGTCTACCGCCAACCCCAAAGTGCTGGTGCACAAGCTGCACGGCTCGCTGCCGCAGTCCGTGCGCACTGCCACGCTCGAGTCCTTTTCCAAGTGCAAAGAGCCCGGCCTGCTGGTCACGACCGACGTGGCCGCGCGAGGCCTCGACATTCCCGACGTTGACCATGTCATCGAGCTGGATCCCGCCTTCTCCGTCGAGGACCACATCCACCGCATCGGCCGCACAGCCCGCGCCGGCCGCGCCGGCAAGGCCACGCTGTTCCTCATGCCCGGCTGCGAAGAGGGCTACGTCGAGCTGCTCAAGGCCGGCTCGGCGCCCGTGCCGCTGCTCTACGACTCGGTGCTCAAGACCGCCATGGCCCTGCCGTGGGATCTGCCGACCGAGACGCACGCGCGCATGGACGACAAGTCGTTTACGCGCCAGGCCGAGAACCTGCAGCTGCACCTCGAGCAGCGCCTGCTCGACCCCAACAACAAGGAACAGCTCGACCTCGGCCGCAACGCCTTCCGCTCGCACGTGCGCGCCTACGCCACCCACGTCAAGGAGGAGCGCGTCTTCTTCGACATCTCCAACCTGCACCTGGGCCACTTGGCCAAGAGCTTTGGCCTGCGTGACGCCCCCAGCGGCATCGGCAAGAACATTGAGCGCAAGGCGTCCAAGGCGGCCAAGGCGGCCAGGGCCGGCGCCAGCGGCCGACGCGGCCAGGGCACCGGCTCCCGCGTATCGGCGGCCAGCGGCAGTGCGGCGCGCAATGCCGGCGGCAGTACGGGCACAGGTACAGGCAGCAATGCGGGAGCAGGCGATGACGACGCAGAGGCCATGCTAGCGGCGCGCCGGATGCTGCGCCAGAAGAGCATGATGATGATGAACACGGCGAGCGAGTTTAACATTGGCTAGGGTTAGGGTTGGTGGACCGGCTAGAGCCGCAGTTGGATTGGCGTGTTTTCTTTTCTTTCTTTTTCTTTCTTTTTTCCATCATGCTTCCGTCCTAGTGCTTTTCGTCTCGCCCGCTTGCATCCGTATATTCCCCGCCGCGCACATAATACACAGCTATTAGCTTGTACACCAACACCAACGCTCCCCCGCCGCCGTCCGGCCCCGGCCCGCGCCCCGCTTTTCCGCTGCCTTTTCCGGTGACGTCATTGATGCGCTGGCTGGACGGGCACTACGCGCAGGCCAGAGCCTCTCTTCGTCTCTTCGTGATGGCAGAAAAATGGAACACGGCATAGGCTGTGGCCCGAGCTATAGCGAGCTATTACAGGCTATAGGCAAGCTATAGCAAAGGCGTCTTATGGGCTTGAATAATGCCGGCGAAAGCAGATATAGGCCAGGCCCTAAAAGCGTCTGGGCGTTTTTTTTTTGGGGGGGGGTGCGTTGCTATATTTTTCTGGGTTTTCTTTTGGCTTCCAGTTTTGGGTCAGCCCATCTTTGTCTCTGCTTCATGCTTTGTGCTTCATGCCTTGTGCTCTTCTCCTGTCTCTGTTTTCCTCTTGACTCCTGTTAACTCCCAAAGAGCCATGTGGACTTCCCATCCCGCTGCATCTGCGCGCCCAGCCACGGCCCCGGCTCTGTTTGCAGGTCCAGCCCAAACGCCAGGCAGCAACGCGATGCCCAGCACGATGCCCAGAAACAACACGGCACCCAACACGCCCCACGCCGCCCCGCCCCCCGACACCGTCGTGGCCAGCAGTTCGCTCTGGATGACCGGCACCACGCTAGTCAACCACCACGGCGCCGAGCGCTTCCGCCTGCGCTGCACCACGCACGACGGCCACACGTACATGGCCGTCGAGACTGCCCAGTGCCCCAGCCCGAGCTACACCTCCAGCCCCACCTCCAATCCCACCGTCGGCGCCGCCGCCACTACCGCCGCCACAGCCCACACCGTCGCCGCCGTGCGCCTAGACAAGACCACACTAGCCACCGCCGCTGCCACCGCCGCTGCCCCAGCGTGCTCCCCGCCGCCCGGCGACGTGCTGCACGTTGTGCGCCACGCGCTGCACGCGCTAGTCGCCGACGCGCACACCGACCGAGTATCCAGCTCGCGCTCGCGAGCCAGCAGCGACAAGAAAGCCGCCCTCTTGCCCGCCGTATCCGTGACCGTCGCCGCCGCTGCAGACAGCAGAGCACCAAGCTCCGATAGCCATGTCAGCACAGCCCTAGCGCACGCCGCGCACGTCGCAGACCTAGCCAAGACATACATCACACACCGCAGCCGCCGCCACCGCCGCAGCCGCCATGGGAGCCACAGAAAAGGCAAAGCCTGCAGCCTCTCGGCATGGGAGTTCGTGCCGACAGCCTGCGCAGCGCCGGCGTGGCGGTTCAAAGCCGTAGCGCAGAACGGGCCCGAGACGACGTGGTACGGCGCGCCGGCGGCAGCGGGCGACGACAGCGCTTTCCAGCCCGTTGCCTTCGAGGACGTATCGCGCGGCTTCCCGCGGCTTATTGTCCATGTCGCCATGGAACAGAGCGTGTACCATCACCTGGTTGGGCTGTGGCTGGCGCGGTTGGTCGATGAGGCCAAGTGCTCGGCTGCCGTGAGCCATGTGACGAGGAGTAAGTCTAAGCCCGTCTCCCGCCCCCGGAAGAGAAGCAGAGTGTCTAGAGTTGGTGTAGGGCTAACAACAGTTCAATCCTTCCCCGCGTTTGCAGTCCTCCAATTCATCAAGTCATCACTGCCCCGATCCCTGCGGCCTGCGCGTGGCGTGAACGATGCAGACGCCAGGCCACTGGTTGGCGGGGCCATATAAAAGGCAGCAAGCAGTGTGTGGTTTGCTGTGTCTTGGTATTTGCATTGATTAATAGGTAATTGCACTACGGGCTTACATACGCTACGTTCGCGGGGCCGGCCCGTCCTGTCCCCGAGACCCGGCTGGCCCCTCAGATCCAGCCTTCAAACTTGATCAGCGGCTCCAGCTTGGCGCCGTCCGTCTCGCCCTTGACACGCAGCAGGCGTGTCTTGGGGGTCTGCGTGGCGTTCCACTGCTGCTCAAAGGCGTGCAGGCGGTCCATGGCCTTGTCGTCGACCAGCACGGAAATGGCATCGTAGCCGCCGGCGCCAGGCACCACGGCGCCGTAGACGCCGTCGACGGCCGAGATGGCATCCAGAAGCTTGGTCTGCGCCTCGGGCTCGATGGGCATGCCGGTGCGCTGGGTCATTTCGCGGATGTTGACGCGGATGCGGTCGATGATGGGCCCAAACTTGGCCTTGTTCCCCGACAAGCAGACGGCAGCCAGCCTCTCGTTTTGCACGTGCAGCTTGTCCCACAGGGCCTTGGAGCCAGCGGGGTCTTGGGCGCGCCACTTGAGCACGCCCTTGACCATGCTGACGGTCTGCGTGCCGCAGGCTACGTCAAACATGCGCAGCGACATGCCCATGGGCAGGGCCACGTCGGTCTTGATGGTCATGTCCCACTGGCTCGTGACGACGGCGTGTAGCCGGGAGCCAAAGCCGGCGGCGCCCAGCTCGGGAATGTTGCTCGAGCCGAGGGTCTCGGGCGAGAAGCGGCGGTACTTGCAGGAGCCGAAGACAGCGGCGGCCACGTCAAAACCCGAGCCAATCTTGCCCTGGGCGGCACAGTGGCTGGCCTGGGCCAGGTTGTGCAGAACGAGCTTCTCGGCGGCGCTTTCCAGACGGTAGCCCAGATAGTGGGCCAGGACGGCACCGGTCAGAGAAGTCACGAGCGCGGCAGACGAGCCCAGGCCGGTCTTGTTGGCCTCGCTGATGGGCGTGCCAAAGTTGGAGAACTGGCGCGCAGCCTCTGCAGCTGACAGGCCCTGGGTCGAATAGTAGTCATTGTCGGCTAGGATGCGGAGTTTGGCGGGGGTGATGCCGTGCTTGGCAAGGTCCGGACTGGCGGCGTTGACAAAGGTCAGGGCATAGGCCAGGGCGGTCTCGACAAAGGGGTTGCGGGAGATTTTACCGGCACTAGAAGGGGGGGGAGGGGAGGAGAGGAGGGAGAGGAGGAGATAGGGTTAGCGAGTGTGCGTGAGGAGGAGGAGGGCGGACATTGGGGATGGGGGATTGCATTGGGGAGGATTGGAGTTGTGCTGGATGATGTCTGATGAGGAGAGTTGTGGGCATGTGTGTTCGTGATGCGTGTCCGTTTAGTTCAGCCTCGTGCAAGGTTTTCATCAGCCTCGCCGCTCCTGCCGTGGAAACAACAGAGACAAACAACCAAAACGGAAACTACCACCAACACAAAGTCCGAGTGACTAAAAGCCAACCTACGTCTGTAACTGGCTGACGACAATGCCGCCGTCGGCTGGTGCCAGGTGCCAGCTAAAGCGCCACACGGCGTCGACAAACTGCGGGCTCTCGACGACAATCTCGCGGACGTGCTCGCCGGCGCCAACAGGCTCGATGGGCGTGACAATGGTGTTGATGCGTGCGCTGAGGCCAAACACAAGGCCCGAGTACTCGCGGTCCAGCACGAGGTAGCCGCCGGCAAGGAGGACCTTTCCGGGCGCGGAGACAGCAACGGAAGCCGGCATTGTGCGGAGAGCGGGGGGGGGAGGCGGGAGCGGAGAGCGGAGAGCGGAGAGGCGGGAGATGGACTGAGCCCGGGGATATAAACGATATCAAAAAAATAAAAGAACGTCGCAAAAGCCTGGCTGGCAAGCTTCAAGCAAAGCACCTAAAAAAGTGGAGCTCAGTCAACAGCAGTTGACGCCTAACAAAATGGCCAAATATGAGGCAGACAGACAAACAGGCAGACAGGCAGACAGGCAGACAATCAAACCACTATGACATATCTTGTGTATGTGTGTGTGTGTGTATGAAAAGACTACGACTGCTAAAGCGGACACAACCACCCCTTTTATCTTGCCCAAACACACACGACTCCCAGGAAGGAACAGTATCAGATCGTCAGGAAGTTGCTCGCTGTGATGTATTCAGTGACTGGTGACTGGTGACTGGTGATTGGTGATTGGTGATTGGTGATTGGCGTGTAAGAGCGGCACTCGCACGGTGCCCTTCACAGTCTCGTCACAACGCCGGCAACAGCTTGACAGCGTCACAATTTGGGTTTTTGGGTGCTGCACAGTCGGCTAGCCTGGGTGACTATGTGGAAAACAGGAATGGCCAGCAGAAGATCAAAAAGTGTGACGGATAGCGAGTGCGTTGTGGCCGCCGCGAGATGATCACGTACGGTGCGGCCATAGAGGTAAATACTGTGTGATGGAAGTGCTTAGTCATTAACTCACGGCTACACCCTTACCCTAAATGCTACGACTCTTAACCCTATGGCCTAAGTACGCTTAGCCTAAGCCCTATCACTCTCAACCCTACTGTCCACAGCTGGCCTAGGGTTCCTACACGCGTCGTTACACCAACGCCGTCGCGCTTCTCTTCCAGCCGACGTACACCCCTCTGCACACTCCAGCATATCCAACCAGCCGTCTCTCCCGGGTTGCCTCCGGACTCCCTCCGGACTGCTGCCCAAAATGCCCCGGCGTCTGCCCCCCGGCTGGGACCGCAATGCACCCGCACACCCGAAAGACGATCTCCACGCACCTCCCCTGTCTGGCGAGTACCACGACTCGCCCGTCCGCGAGCCATCAACCAGGCGACCATGCACATCAGGCCGACATGCCGGAGACGCGTCTCCGGGCGCGAAGCAGCAGTGCAAAGTCTTGTCTCCGCCAGTCGCCGTCAGTAAGAAGATGGATGAAGTGTATGTGCCGCAGACCTCTGCCGAGTCAAGCCGGGCCAGGGCCAGTCTGTGCATGTTGTCGTCTCTGACACACTCACCAGATACATGATTCCCGGCATCGAAAACGACGATCGATACTGCATGGTCGAGGACGAGCTGTATGAAATTGCCAAAAGGTTCACCGCTCACCTGCACGACGCCGAGTACCACCGGCTCATGAGCGAAGCCCGGAACATCAAGGCCGCCGACGGCAGGAAGATTGCGCGCCCGGTTGTCGGCTCCGTGGCGGCTAATGCCAGGCGCCCGAGCGGGCAGGCATCTAGGCTCGATATGCTGCGCACGGCGGCCAGAGACAGAGAAAGCCGCAGAAGCCACGGCACCGACGGCACCGACGACAACGACGACAACGACGATAAAGATATTCTCCTCGATACCGCCCTGGCAGACTCGCCCTTGCGCGAGCTTATGCGACACGGAAGCTCCATAGACCTCTCGATAAGCAGCAACCCCCCCGGCAGTCGGCAGCCGTCGAGCCTGCGCAATGTACAGCCACCAGGCGCTGTATCGCAACATCCTCCGCCCTTGACGTATTCCGCCCCCGAGCTCTGCCCAAAAGCAAACACATCCAGTTCGCCAGCACAGCAGGCACCAGAAAACGAACTGCAAAAGCTTCCAGCCGCAGGCTCCATAAACGACTCGGACAGCGACGATATCTTTGCCGAGATGCGCCGCAAGCGGAGGGCGAAGAGGCTGAAGCGCGGCAGTGGGCAAGAGGAGGCCGGGAAGAGGCTCGGCGGATACGGCAGAGATGAGAAGACAGCGGCGTCAAGCTCGGCAGCGTCAAGCCCGGTGGCCGATGTGTTGCCCAGGTTTCTGTACAGACCCTAACCCTAGCTCACACGTCAATTGGGGGGGGGGGCCTAAATTTTCAAACCCTGGTCAACATTCGCGGGGCAAGACCGGATAAGAGCTTATCGCTCCTTATCAATCCCAGCAGAGGGGCAAAAAAAAGAAAAAGAAAAAGAAAAAGAAAAAAAAAAAGCCAGAAAAGATTTCTAAGACTTCATCATCTTGCATCATCGCCAAGCCGCACATCACGAGACAGCAAAAAACGCGGGGCAGAACAAAAACAAAGAAAAGAAAATTCGGATTTATTCTTGATCTGCGGCTTTTTTTTGGGGGGGATTTTCTCTTTGTGTTGAGGAACAGCGACACGCCCACGGGTACCGTCACGCACGCAACGCATACGCACGCATACGCACACACACACACACACACAACCCACCATGTCTATGGATCTGGATCTGGATGCCCCCGTTGCCCTCAGCGGCACCGCCGGCTCGGGCGCCACGTGAGTCTCAGTCCCTTCTTCTTCTTTTCTTTTGCTGTACCCTCTCTCCCCTCCTCTCACCC
>JADILG010000705.1:0-10679 GCA_017591655.1 Thielaviopsis populi
AAAAAAAAAAAAAAAAAAAAAAAAAAAAAAAAAAAAAAAAAAAAAAAAAAAAAAAAAAAAAAAAAAAAAAAAAAGGAGTAAAAGCCAGCGTCATGACAACAAACGCCCCAAGGCATAAAATGGATACAGCGAAGCGAAGGCGGCAAGAAAGAAGCCTCAAGAAGCCTCGAGAAGCACTTGTTGGTTGTTTACACCCAGGCGCTCGTGGTGTACAGAGACTGCACGGGGTACATGCGCTGGCCGTACGTAGCCTGCTGCTGAAAGTACGGCTGGGCCATGGTCTGTAGGAGCTGCTGCTGCTGTTGCTGTTGCTGTTGCTGGGACTCCTGAACAGGCACGGCAGCGGCGGTGGCAGCATCAGGAGGAGGAACAGCCTCCTCGCTCTCAGTCTCGCGATCCTCGTCGTCCTCGGCCACCTCGTCCTCCTCGTCGGTGGTCTCGGGCTCAAAGTCCTTCATGAGGAGCATCTTGGTTGGCTGGGCGGCGCGCGTGGTGTCGGCCAGCAGCGACTGCATGCAGTCGCGCGAGCTGTCCAGGGCCAGGTCGGCATCGTCCTTGGCGAGGGCATCGTCGTCATCGTACAGGCCCATGCCGTGCAGGATCTCGCCGCTGTCCTCGTCGGCGTCGACGACGATGGAGGACGCGGCGGCAGCGGCAGTGGCAGTGGAGACGGGGACTGGGGTAGCGACGGATGATAGTGAGATGCTGGCACTGGCGCTGGTGGAAAGGCCGTGGCCCAGGCCGCTTCCGGGCACGAGCAGGTGCTCGGGGGTCAGCGGGGCGGTGAACTGCGGCGACTTGGTGGTGGATGAGGAGGCTTCAAAGCCGGGCATGGAGAGGGCAGAGATGTCAAAGGAGCTGGGCACAGAGTCTGGCAGGGTGGGAGGGTAGTCGGAGTAGTTGGGCGAGCAGTGTTGTTGGTGCGGCATGTCGTATGTGCGGGTGTACTGGGGGGCAGCCATGTAGGTATAGGACGCAGGCGAGTAGAAGTCTTGTTGTTGTTGTTGGTGGTGGTGCTGCTGCTGCTGGTGCTGCTGCTGTTGCTCATGTGAGGCCATGGCGAGACTGGGCGAGAAGACGATGCTGTCGGAGATGGGTTCTGATAACGGGCTAGTCATGGCGGTTGAGGAAGCGGAAAGGGCGGCCATGTACGAAGCAGCAGAGGTGGATGATGAGAGGGACAAGGAGGCCGACGACACGGGCGTCGCCATGAACAGGCTGGCTGGCCGCACGCGAGGCATGGAGGCGTCTAGAGAGTAGTTGATGGTGCTGGCGTTGGCGTTGGCGTTGGCGGCGGCTGCGAAGACGTTGCCATCGTACATGGACCAGCGTTTTGCGTGCGGCGAGGTGGTGTGCGAGGACTGGCGCTTGGAGATGCTGCTGTTGATGACGGGAGAGCGGCGCTGCGAGGTATGGTGCCTGGCCATGTTGACGGTGGGATATTCCATGATGAGAGAGAGACAGTGAGTGAGTGAGTGAGTGTGTGTGTGTGTGATGAGGGAGAGGGATGGAGAAAGAAAAAAAAAAGAAAACGATATGTAGTGAGATAGAGACGGGGTGGGCGAGTGGAGTGGGAGTTCTTGGGTGTGTTTGTGTGTAGAAGAGTATTCAAGCTGAAGAGACTAAGACGATGTTGATGTATGTCAAACGAGCAGAGATGAAAGGTCAAATATGAAGAGGAGAGAGAAACAGGACAAGACGATGTTGATGTAAGTTGAGGTTGAGTTGAGAAGTTGACGTCTATTATATCAGACCGAAGAAAAGAGAATAAAGAGAATAAAGGGAATAAAAAAGAAATAAATCAATACATCAATACATCAATAAATCAACCAATAAACTCAGACATAAATCAAGGGAAATCCCCATTACATCAACACACACACACACACACACACACACACACACACATTCACCCGCTCTCACATGGAAGCCCGTCATTAAAACCGTGATTTCACACGGCGCCACATGAGACTAGACTGCAATGAGCCAAGGGCCTTTTTTGCCTTTCCCTTCCCTCCCCTGTCCTCTCCCCTTCCCAGCCAAGCACCACCACCACCACCACCTCCTCCTCCTCCTCCTCCTCCTCCTCCCCCTCCTCCCAAAGCTGAGGTTTTCTTTTTTTGGAGCGGGAGGGAGGAGGGGACTTTGGGTTCAGGCCAAATACTAGCAATGGTCAGGTCAGGTCAGGTCAGTCCCTCCGTCACTCCATCACTCTGTCACTCACTTACTCAGTCAGGTAGGTCATGGCCACGGCCACGGCCCAGGTCCATGTCCATGTCCATGCCTATGTCCAGGGCCAGAGCCAGGGCCAGAACCGGGTTTCAATGGCTATGGCATGGGGTTCACGGTTCCATGCGGCCCACCACAATACCAGCAAACGAGAGGGTCATACACAGCACGCATACAGGGGAGGACGGGGATGGGGTGGGCGTGCGTGATATACTCTCACACTAGTAGTTGGTGGTATACACGCACCAGGGGCGAAAGGAAGGGGGGTGTGCATTTCTACAAGTGTGGTGTTTGGTCTCAACTGCAGTCTTTTTTTTTTTCTTTTCTTTTATTCCCAGACTAGCCATTACATCACTCAGGCAAGCATGTACATACATACACAAACATACACCCATCTACATGCTAACATTGTCTAGCTTCCAGCCAACAGCCAAGGGGCGTACGTAGTAGCAACACAAACCAAAGCACAAGATCTCAAAGAACACAAAATAAGGAAGACACACACACACACTCTTTCTCTCTCCGCCTCTCTGCCTCTCGTTCTCAGCCAGGCCAAAAAACATTGACGGCCTTTGCACTAAAAAAGGGCAACACAAAAGACCAAAGACCAAAAAGCCACAGGTCTACCAGGCTCCCTAAGGTTGTATTATTATGGAACAAGCCCAGGGCGTGTAAGTGGACGGGCGCTAGGGTTAGGGCTACGGAGAGGGGGATACACAGACAACTGGCTGGCGAGCATTTCACAGGCCGCGAAGGAATATGCTGTCGCTGTGTCTCTGTCTCTCTGTCTCTGTGTCTGTGTTTCTCTGTGTCTCTCTGTCTCTCTGTCTCTCTGTCTCTCTGTCTGTGTTTCTCTCTGTACACTTGCCGCTGAGCCAGATAGCGGCCCTTGTGCTTCAGCAACAACACCTTGACCAATCACAGGCGAAGTAGCAGCAGTAGCAGAAGAAGAACCTCAACAAAGCACAAGAGCCTCTTTTTTTTTTTTTTTTTTTTCTTTTTTTTCTTTTTTTTCTTTTTTTTTTCCTCCTGTATTTCAGGTTTGTTTTATTGTTGATTTTATTGTCCTTTTTGATTTTTTTATTATTTCTTTACTCTTTTTTTTTATATAATATTATTATTTATTTATTTATTCAATTTTCTCTCTTCTTTTTGTTCGGCCGAGCCAGCCAGCCAGGATTCTTTCTCGTCTTTTTATTTTATCTTTATTCTTTCTTATTGCATCGTTATTCTTTATTCTTTATTCTTTTCATTCCCTTTTTAATTCTTTCTTCAGTATTTATTTCAATATTTTCCCCCCTTCTTTTCTTCTCTGTCACACCTCGAAATGAACGAGATTTTCTTTTTTTTTTTCCTTTTTTTTCCTCTTTTTTTTTCTTCTTTTTTTTTTCTTTTTCTTTTTTTCTTTTTCTTTTTGTCTTTTCCACCTCCTCGTCCTCCTACGCCTCTCCCTCTCCCTTCTTTCTTTTCCTCTTGCTCCGTCACCCTTCCTACCTCATTCTTCACATCCCATCACAGCCCGTCCTACTCTCTCCTCTTCCTCCTCCTCTTCCCCCTAGACCGCCCTTATCTACCCACACCAGAGAGTCAATGCCATTCAAAAAAAAATCAATCCAGAAAGCCTCGGCTCAGCACTCACTCCCGGCTCAGCTCTGATCAGCTCTGATCAGATCAGACTAAATCAGCTCGGCCTCATGTGTCTTGTGTCTTGTAATCTCCTATCCTGTGTCCTGTCTGTGTCCTGTGTCTTGTGTCTTGTGTGTTGTATCGTTAGTCTCTAGTCTCTCCTCCCCGTGCCCGTTGTCGCTGTGAGATTTTACATACAGAACACTGGCACAACACGACTCTGACTTTGATCACATACACACACACAAACTATTCTATTTCTCTCCCTCCCTCCTTTTCCACATATTGGTCAGCCCACAGCCAGAGACCACAGCCAGAGCCAGACCAAGAAGTCAAAGACCAACGACCGTTCCTTAGCCGGCAACCAAAACAAGCCAGCCAGACAGGCGTGTGAGAAGAAGAAGAAGAAGAAGAAGAAGATGGTGATGATGATGATGATAAATTGCCTGTTAAAGAGAAACAACAAAATCCCAAGTCAAATCCCAAGACACTGCACACCAACACCAACACCAATGCCAAAAGCCCTGTCTTCTCGCCTCTCGCCTCTCGCCTCTCGTCTCCCTCCCTCTCTCTCTCCCCCCCCATCATATCCCTGTCCCACCCCCAGCTTCCTTCGTTATCCATGCTCCTGGACCACCATGTCCCTGTCTTGGCCTTCTTCTTTTACTTCTTCTTCTTTTGCAGTCGTGATCTGGTCTGGTTTGGCCCCCCCGGCCCCCGGCCCTGGTGCCTATCCCCTCCCTTAGCCCTGGACTCTAGCCCTGGACTCGTTGCGTGTCGCCTGTTGTTGTTTGGTATGTGGGTGGTGTCAAGTTAGGTTAAGTTGCTTCTTCTCCAGCCCAGCTTTGTCTCTCATCTGCGCTAACCCATCCGTCCGTTGTTGCTCTCCGTCTCACAAAGAAAGAAAAAAAAGAAGAAAAAAACCAAGATAATTAAAGACATGGCATGTGTCTTGCTGCTGCTGCTCCTCCTTCTCCTTCTCCCTCTGACAGACAGACAGACAGTTCGCTGTTCTCCTCCCCTCCTGTTTAATGTTATTCATCACCGCCAGCAAACACCAACGCAGACACGCTCAAACATGCTCCCATCCCACCCAGCCGATGAGACAACAATAATGCCAACAACCCAAGGCCAAGAAACAAGCAAGCCCTGTCGGTCTGTTGGTCTGTTGGTGCTCATGTAATGTAGCTTCTCGTTCTTTGTGCTGGTGCAGCACCGGGCGTTGTCTGGCCCGTTCCAGTGAGAGTTTCTTTTTTTTTTTTTCTTTTCATTCTTTTTTTTCTCTTCTCTTGGCTCTGCTTGGTCTGAGCTTGTTCTTTTTTTCTTCTTCTTCTTCTTCTTCTTCTTCTTCCCCCCTCTCTCTATACCCTCTCTGCTATTATCTGGTCTGTGCCATCCATCCCTTACCGTCTGTGTCTCTATGGGCCTGTGTGTATGTCGGTGAATCGTGTATCGTGTGTCCCGTGGTCGTATTGCTTGTCTCTCATCGGCGTCGTATTGTTGTCTCTCTCTCGCGCGCTGTTCTCGTCAAAATTAGAAAGTCTCGCGCAGGTTGCAGGTTGCAGGTTGCATCCCACATCTCAGCATCAACCACTACACTACCACCACTTCTCTCCACCAAACCCAACACTGCATACATGCGTGCGTGCGTACATCCATGCATGCATGGCTTGTTATGGGTGGGCGCGGATATTGGTATCCATGTGGGTGCATGGTCCGACCAAGACCCAAGACCCAAAACCGAAACTAAAACCGGCCCAAATCCAAGCTCTCTCTCTCTGTCTGTGTATGTGTGTGTGTGTGTGTGTTCACATGTATCGTGTATCTCAGTGTGTCTGGGCCGGGGTCTCGTGCGCATTGCCGTTTCTTTGCCCTTCCTTTTTAGTGCTTCGCCAGAGGCGAAACGGAGGGCCAACACCAGGCCTGTCCAAGCCAACTTTGTAGAATCTCGCTCATGGTTTGAGACTTTGGGGAGCCTATATGCGAGGTGGTATGTTGGCAGTGGCGATGGTAAATGGCTAGCGATCGGTAGGTGAGTGAGTGGCACGTTGATTAATTAGCAATCTCATCCATCGCTTGGGTTTCGTTTTGCTTGAACATTGCCTACTAGGGCACTGGACCACAAACTTTTCATAAGGGGGAGGAAGAGGGGGAGGTAGAAGGAAAGCAAGAATCGCGATTTTTTTTCTTGCTGTGTGATGATGTGCGTGTGTCCGCTTGTCTCTGCTTCTATGGTCCCTTGGCCAGCCAGCTTCTCAAACGAAACGAGCCACAAAGCAATGTCACAGATGCAATATGTATGCACGAGAACAAGCACAAGCACAAGTAGAAGCTCACGCTCATTCTCACTCACACTCGCACATTCACACGCAACAACAGCAACTTCACAGGCCTTCTCAAAGTACCACGCATCCGATCCTTCCTCAATTCCCCCTCCCTCCCCCCTCCGCTTCTTGTTTCGCACTTCGTGATGTTGTACTTCCTTTTTTTGCCCAAGGGACGCTACAAACCAAACAACAGATCAGAATCGAAACTTTTGGCTCGCATGCTGGATGCTTCCTCTTTTTTTTCTTCCTCTATTTTGTTGGAAGATGGGGCAAGGCCCACATCGTGTTTCCATTAGTCTTCCTTGCCCTAGCACAGGACAGGCAACGGGCGAGCGAAACAAGGAGCACAACATTGATTGTTAGAGGAGGAGTGGAGGGAATGGGTGAATGACCTAATGACCGAGCAGAAGTTAAGCTAGGCTAGGGCCAGACGCCGACCCAAGCCAGATTATCGACAATCAGAATCATAGGGAGCAGGGAGCCTAGAGCCGAGCGCCAGAGGTTAGAAGGAAAAGTTCAGAAGAAGGGAAAAAAAACTTAGCGAGAATCAAACTTGGAACTGGACAGATAGAAACAAACAGGGCCACAGAGTGGCAGATCTGCAGAAAAAATGGACAATTGAGGGATTTCGGAGGGGCGTAGACCGGAAATGACAGGCCATGAAGCGATGAAGCGGGGATTGAGAATTTGGGGGGGAGTAGAAGACAAGGGAGGGTGAATCTAAAGGGGGTATTGAGAAAAAAGAAAAAGAAAAGGATAAAAGATAAAAGATAAAAGATAAAAGAAAAGGGAACAGAGTCAATTGGGAACCCAAGTTTGTGTTAAGCTTGTCGTAGGATTGAAGAAAACGCCGGTAAAATGGGATAAAAGTGGAGTGTGTGCTGGTGGGGCTGGACAAGGGCTCGAACTAGGGCTTGCAGCGCACAAACGAGACAAAAGAGCGTGACAAAGACAAGACAGGCTCAGAAGAAAGAATGAGACAACAAGACAGCGAGACATCAAGACAGCGAGACACCAAGACAATAGACTAAGAGGGAAAAGGGAAAAGGGAGGAGACGAGACCCACCTGCAATGCTGTAGTTGCAGTTGTAGTTGTACTTGCAAGCAAACAAGCAAGCAAAGAGAGAGAGAGAGCCTGAGCAAGGGCCCTAGAGCGGCAGAGGTAACAAACAAAGCAACAAGACTAAGACCAAGACCAACTAAGCAATAAGAAGCGGCTAGCTCGTCTCGCCCTCCTTCGCTCAATCGATAAAATCCGATAAAATCCGATTAAATGGCGATTTGGAAAATGAAGAAAAAAAAAGAAGAAAAGAAAAGAAAAGAAAATCAAGACGAGCTCAGACCAGCACAAAGTCGTCATAGACCAAAACTCTGCCGTTGGATTTCAGTATACAGTACTTATTGCGCCCAATGCCAGCCTTGCCAGCAGAGACTTTCAGTCTTGTCGTTCTTTTGGTTGATGTGTGCTCGGATTCACAGTAACCACGACTTGAAAGCTTTGGCCTGAGGCTTACCTATGTCACGTGCAAAGACTCGCCCCCCCCTCCCCCCCCAAACCCTAAGTAAAGGCAAGCCCGGTGGACAAAAGGCCGGGCTAGGCTACTTCACGCCAGACCATGTCACGCCACGCCATTCCCACGCATGCACGTCAAAGGAGAAGAAGAGCAAAGTTCCCAAAGGAGGGAAAGAGACGAGCAGCCCAGCAGCCCAGTGAGACGAAAACCTGATGGGCCTTGACAAGTCCGAGACTCAAGGACAGGCCTTGGAGAATGCAGTGTTTAGTCCGTAAGGAAGTTGACGAGGGCGACAAGGGCCAGAGCCAGAGCTAGGGCCGGACACACGAGGATGGATGTGAGTATAGATGTGTGGATATGTGTATATGCACAGATGCATGGGGCACCTGGATGACCGCATCGCCATGTATGGATGGGCCTTGTTTGTATGTACGTGTGTATTGTGTATGCATATCCCTCATCTACGCGCTGATACCACCTATTAAGGGCCATCTCATTGTGAAGGGAGAGAGAGAGAGCAACAACAACAACAATAACAACAGGATGAGCCACTGCACTGCTAGGCAAGCCATGCCAAGCAGCCAATCACAAATGTGTGTCAAAATGTAGCCTCAGCCCGGCTCCACCTGAATCAGACCCATATTTGAGTTGGAGCCAGGAACTTTACGGACCGCGTATTATCCGCCGAGTAGAAACCACGAAGCACGTGAGGGCAGAAAAGCTCATCAAATCCCCTGCATGAATCCAATCCATGCCCTCTGTATCGCCTCTGGACAGCTGGACAGCTGGACACCTGGATAGCGCCTCTGCCTCTCTTCTCATCTTCCCATCTCGTCTCCCCTCCCATCTTCCCCATTCCTCTCCAACAGAGCCCCCCCCTAAACCCAGGCCGAGACTGTTTTTGCGTCGATCGATCAAAGTAGAACAGACTGAAAGCGAAAAGAGAGCGAAAGAGAACAAAAAAAAACAGCCGCCATCAAACATGCATGCATACAGGCATGTATGTTCTCCTGAAATGCTCAATCTTATGAGACTTTTTCAGCTTTGCATCAGAAACCGGCATCAAAGGATGGCCACAAACCAAAGGACCATCTGTGATGGTGATGGTAATGGTGATGCAAGGGATAATAGACTACCACCAAAACAGTGGAACGAGGCTGCTGACCGATTGCCTGCCTGGCTGATTGACCGACTGACTGGCTTTGACTTATTGACTGACTTATTGATCCAAGCTCTAGGTCTCTCTCTTTCCCTCTACCAATCGTCGTCTCGTGACCCGTGATCGGGCTCTCTCGATCAAATATCCAATTTCTTACATCTCATTGCATCATCATCAACTTGCTCAGCCCGCCAGCCCGCCAGAAGGCCCTGCTGAGCACCCGCTGATTCTGTATCCCGTATTGCGTATTCTGGATTCTAGAGTCTGGACTCTACCCTTTGCCCTCTGCTGTGCGGTGTGTGATATAGCATCACATTGATCCTATCACATCCATATCCATCCTCAATAGTCCATTGATAGCACACTGCAGGGTGGTCAGGGCAATCAATTGGCTGGGCTAGGCTAGACTAGGCCTGGCTTGGTTTGGCCTGGCCTGGCCTAGCCTGGCTGGGTCTGTGTCTCCTGTGTCTTTTGTCTCACACACAGACATACACTTCCCTTTAGCTGTTCTGTTCTTTGGCCATGAGACCGCAGCAGCAGCACTACCACCACCACTACCACCACCACTACCACCACCACTACTACTACTACTACTACTACTACTACCACACCGCAGAGCACCAACGCAAAGTTACACTCACACACATACTCCCACTCATACCTACCCCTCGTCAACTCGCTTCGGTCTTAGCCAATATCTTCTCCTTGTTTCTCACCCATCCTCTCTGGTGGCTCTGTATCTTGTGCGCCTTGCCTAGCCTTGCCTCGCTATGCAATCCAATTCTGTAACCCCAATTTGGTGGAGGGGGGGGGGGCGCGAGAGGGGAGAAGAGGGGAGTAGAGGACAGGAGGGAGGAGGAGCAGGCCACCCCAAGCCAAACAAAGCCCTGTCCCTGGCCTGGACGTGTATCTGAATCTGTACCTGTACCTCATACACGCACACACACACACACACACACATACACACACACTCATGCTTACGCTCACACACGCACACACCCAACTTCTCTTTGACCCAACCTCACCTGGTCTAGCCCAACCCAACCACACCTGAATCTGCTCTGTTATACACATCTTACAGATGCATGGACACAGAGGATTTGTTACGTGCATGCATGCATGCATGCATGCATTCGTGCATACATGCGTGCATATGTATGTGTGTGTGGGTGTGTACATGTATGTATGTAGGCGAGGAGTGCGGATGGTATTGTTGTGTGTGGTACGTGCTGCTCTTTAGTGCCTGTGCTGCTCTATAGCTTGTGCTGCTTGCTATTTGTCTGCTTCTTGCACCGCATTGTGAGCTGCAGCGAGAGAGAGAGAGAGAGCCACGGGAAGAGACAGATTTCCCGTTTTCCCTCCGTTTTCTCGGCTCTCAAAAAAATGACCCCCCCCCCATTCACAAGGGAGCGAGGAGACACGGAGGCTGGATCACAACACAAGTCCCAGACAACAATACTATCGACGACAACGAGAGACAGACACAGAAAGGATCAGCACATGGTCAAAAAGAGATTATGCGATTCCGCTCTTCATACGACGCCCAGACAAGCCGAGAAACAACGACATGAACAGCATGAGAGAAAAGAACGGAAAACAACAGAAGAGTGAGAAGCGTCAGAAGAGCAAATACAGGCCAGGCATGGAAGAATCCCGCCGACTTGATGGAAACTTGTGTCTGTATTAAAGCGCCTTTTGACCTTTTGCTCTAACGCCATGTAGCTCTAGACTCTAGACTCCAGACTCCAGACTCGACTCGACCAGCCCCAGCCAGGCCTCTGGATCTCGAAAAAAAAAAAAAGAAAAGAAAAGAAAAAAAGACAG
>JADILG010000707.1:0-10706 GCA_017591655.1 Thielaviopsis populi
AGATGGGAGAGGAGGCACGTACACTCGAGTCGATGACGTCCTGCGATCGCGCGTGGTCGTAGATGTCGACGGTGACGCTGCGGAGCGCAGAGACCTTTGCGCTCAGGTCGTTGAGGCGCTCGTTGTTCTGGCGCTCGCGCTCGTATGCTTCAGACATGGTGGACGGAGGTGGGGGGGGGGGCGTTGGTGTTGTGTTGGCTGGCGGGCAAGATGATGGACTTGAGAAGATGTCGTGTTTTGTGGCTGGCGTTTGAAAAGGGCACAGATTGAAGGAACACAATAATAAAGAGAAGGGGAAAAAAGAAAAAAAAAAGAAAAAAAAAGAAATTGGCCGAGAACAAAAGAAACAAAGCAAAATACAGCAAAATACAGGACGGGCTGGGACAACTTGTTCTATGTATGTACACAACTAAAAAAGGGTGGCCCTGGATTCGCTTGTGTTGCAGGTTTCCCGGAGCCTTGTCTCTTCTTTGATTTGTCTCAGGAAGGCCGGGTCGAATTGGGCGCCACGGGTTTGGGGACGGCGTGGAGATTTGCTAGGCGAGCTCAATGACGTACTGAGCTGAGTGTGGCTGAAGGAGAAGTGGCGCATGATGGGAAGGGGAGGGTTGGGGAGGGTTGGGGCACAAGGGTTGGAGACCAGGGTTGGGGCCGCAGTTGTAAGCTTGGGTGGCTGGACTTGAAAGCTCGTCTGGGGAAGCAGCAAGCAGCAGACGTGAGAGCAATAGCAATAGCAATAGCAATAGCAATAGCAATAGCAATAACAACAGCAGTAGCAATAGGAAAGAAGTTGGATGTGTACAGTTGCAAGCAGTGCCGTCGACAAAGAGCCTGGCCGGCGTGGCTTGACGTTCTGCCGGTGTGCCTTGGTGCCTGGCCGGTGTGCATGTACCCGCGCCTTCCGTTTCCTGCTGCATCAATAGAGCGATATGGAATCTTCAAGACGCCATACATTCGTAACTGTATGTCATATATTTTGCCAAGATAGAAGCACAGCCTCCTTTGATGCATGCGCATCCCAGCCATTGACGGCCTGCTGTGCCATTGAAGATTGGGGGCCTCGTCATCGCCATCACCATCATCGGGAACGACTGCGCAGCCTAGCCAACACAGAAACTTTGACAGGCGCATTTTCTTATTTTCTTATTTATTTCTATCACGTCGAGCATCGCCCAGGCTGATTTCTCCAGGCGCACAAGCCGACCTCTCCACATTGCAGCGGAAGCAACGGGAAGAAAGAGAAGACGGTTGCTGTGCCGTGCTGTGCTGTGCTGTGCTGTGCTGTGCTGTCGATTAATCCATCGACAAACAGGCAGAAATACATTGAATATTTCTTGTTGAAAATATCAGGAAGCTTTCACCAATTTATAGAGTCGCACAAAGGCTGCTGTTTGCATCACAACGTCCGGCTTTTTTATTTCCTTCTATTTTCCTCTTTTCTTTTTCTTTTTTTTTTCCGGGGGTTTTTTTTCCCTCTTTTTCCCCTCTTCCATCTTCAACACATAATCGCCGTCGTCATCGCAATTCTTCCCCCGTCGCTTTTCTTTTCTATTTCTTTTTTTTTCCCCGCCTTATTTTCTTGCTTTTTTTTCTTCTTCCTCTTCTTTGTCCTACTTACCCGCCGCTTCACCACCTCTTTGATCACCATTTTGCGCGCGCGCTCTCTCTCTCTCTCTCTCTCTCTCTCGCTCTCAGTCTCCCTTCGTTTGCTTGCGCATCATGGGCCTTCATAACCCATTGCCGTCGTCGCTCTCCTGTAAGTTTCCTTCTTTCTTTCTTTCTCTTCTTGTTTGCTCCCTCGCTCTCTCGACTTGCTGCTCCATCATGGCTCTAACCTGTTCATCCGCCACTCGCCAGCCGAATGCAAAAAGTGCGGGAAAATCCTCGCCTCGTTTGTCGATCCGCGCCAGTCTTTCGGTCCCGAAAAAATCATTCCCGCCTCTATTCTCGCCAAAGCCCAGGTACGACGGATTGCCTTGACTTTTGACTCTCTGCATCCCCGCCCCCAAATCCCTTGCCTTGCCCTGTCTTGCCCTGTCTCGCCCTGTCTCGCCAACTCACTAACCGCTTCCTCGCCTCTTCCACAGGGCCTCGCTATCCTTACCGTCATCAAGGCCGGCTTCCTCGGCTCAGCTCGCTTTGGTAGTGGTCTTGTAGTTGCGCGTCTTCCTGATGGCAGCTGGAGCGCTCCCAGTGCCATAGCCACGGCCGGTGCCGGATTTGGCGGCCAGGTTGGCTTCGAAATCACCGACTTTGTATTCATTCTCAACGATGCCAACGCCGTCCGCTCCTTTGCCCAAGCAGGCTCTCTCACCCTCGGTGGCAATGTTTCCATTGCCGCCGGTCCCGTTGGCCGCAACGCCGAGGCCGCCGGCGCTGCCTCGCTCAAGGGCGTGGCTGCTGTCTTTGCATACTCCAAGACCAAGGGTCTTTTCGCCGGCGTCTCCCTCGAGGGTTCCGCTATCATCGAACGCAGCGACGCCAACGAAAAGCTCTACGGCCAGCGCCTTACTGCCCGGCAACTACTGTCTGGCGCAGTACCACCGCCGCCACAGGCTGCCCCGCTCATGACCATGCTGTCTTCGCGCATTTTCGCAGGTACCGGTGGCGACCCCTCCATGTACAACGACATCCCAAGCTACGACTCCAACAACACCAACACCTCGCAAAACTACCGCCACACCACCGACTACTCTTCGCAGGCCGGCTTCGACCGCCCGTCGCGCGCAAGCACATGGCAGGACCCCGTGCACGACCGCCCCAACTTTGGCCAGAAGCAGCAGCAGCAGCAGCAGAAGCCCATGGGAACAGGAAACAGCACTGGCACTATGGGGGGTAATCTCACGCGTAACAACACCATATCCTCGACACGCGACGCATCCATCAACCCCTTTCCGCGTACAAATACCGGAAGCACCTTGGGCTCCTCGGCTGGCGCTGGCCCAGCCAGCAAGCCGGCACCGCCAAAGCCCAACGTCGGTGCAAAGTCGGCTCTGATGAAGAAGAACGAGGCGCTGGCCGTTTTCACCTTTGAGGCCGACCAGCCGGGCGACTTGGCATTCAAGAAGGGTGATGTTATCACGGTGTTGAAGAAGACGGATAGTGACAATGACTGGTGGTAAGTTTTTTTTTTTCTTTCTTTTCTTTTCTTTCTTTTTCTTTCTTTTTTTCTCTTTCTTTTTTTCTCTTCTTTCTCACTCGGAACACACAACTCTAACCTCTCTTCTCTTCTCCCCTCCTCCTCTAGGACCGGCATGATTGGTAACCGCCACGGTATATTCCCCAGCAACTACGTCAAGATGATGGAATAGAGATGGATACAACAGGAGGATCGTGAGGACAGACGCCGTGTACTTTGTCTTTTCTTGTTCTTTTTCTTCTTTCCTTTTTTTTTTCCTTTTTTTTTTCCTTCTGGCTCTTTTTTGTCCTCCCCCCCTCCTCTTCTCTCTCTCTCACGATGACTGTTCCAACTTGCTTCTAGTCCAAAACTATCATGATCAATTGTATATTTTTTTCCGTTCCTCTGGTCCGTTCTACACATATACACTTTTACCTCACTCCCTTGATTCGCGATCACGAAGATCCAACAACATGCCCCTCTGCCCGAAGCAACAATGACGTAATGTCACTCTGCACTAACACAGCGCGCAGGCTACACATAGATGGCAAATCTATAAAAAAAAACAAAAGCTCCGAGGAAAAAAAAAAACAAAAAGAGGAAAATCGTGAATCAATTAAAAAAACAAGGTACAAGAACGAAAGAACGAAAGAACAAAGAAGCGTAAAGAATAGAGAAAACAAAACCCGAGTCTGGCGCTCTGTTACAGACAGAAAGACAAGAAAAAAAACATCAAAGAACGAAGGGGACGGAGGAGAGGGAAAAAAAAAGACTAAGAGGATCAGTAAGGTCTCTTATGACGTCATCGAACTTTAGTGTCAGAGGCCTTTGTTGTATTTCACGTCTTCCCTGCTTGCTAGCTACAGGCCAATCGCCACTGTGGTCTTCACAGCCGTGAATGCACTTCAGTCTTGCGCAGAGACTGTTTTCATCTCCCCGCACTCTCTCGCTCTACTTATTAGCCTTCTTCTTTTTCTTCTTGTTCTTTTTTTTACTTGACGCGCTACTGCTCGCCGCCGCCGTCGGTGCTGGTGCCGTTGCTGCTGTGTCAGCGTCTGCGGCTAGGAGCAGCGCACTGCTCTCATCGTTGTCCGAGCCGCCTTCGTCGTCTGAATTGCCAGGCCTGGTGCTTAGCGATGCAGTGGCCATGCTTCCCGGCGGCGCATTACCGCTGATGCCCTCGTCGCCGGAGCTTGTCGTATGAATGACAATCTTGCGCACGCCGCCTGTCTCAATAATGCTTTCCGTGATGACGCTGCCGGGAGTGCGGTAGATGTTCAGTTCGGGGCTGTGACTGCCAGAGGCAGTGGAAGAAGTGGACGAGCGCTTGATTGGGGGTTCCGGTGTCGTTGGCGACTTGGAATCAGATTGGGCACGCATGGAGACATCTAGCTCATTTTTACTGGGCTGGTTATTTGACATGTGTACGTGGGAATCGCCGTAGCTGTGTATGGTGTTGCTTCTGCCGTTTGCGTCGGGGGCGTTATTAGCAGCGGCCGGCTTAGTATGGGCGGACGGCGAGGCTTGTTCTGAGGTGGAGAGAAGAGGGGTGCGTTCGTCATCACCAGCATGGTCGTGGTCGTGATCGTGGTCGTGCCCGTGGTCGTGCCCGTGGTCGTGAGCATGGCTGGATGCAAGAGGGCGCATGGCGGGAGAGCCCAGTACATGCTTGATCTTGACCGAAGCTAGCTTGGTATCCTTGGGGTTCATGGCAGGGTTGGAGGGTCCCAGACGCTTGAGCTGCTGGCGCATCTCATCCAGGTTGGCCTTGACGGCAACAGGGGTCAGGCCAGGACGGCCGTCGCTGGACGGAGCGCGCATCATAAAGGTGGCGGTAACGGGTCGTGGGCTGTTTGAGAGTTCTACCGTGGTAATGGCGTCGTCGGCGGCAAGAGTAGTGTTTATAAAATGCACATCAGCAGCTTCAGCGGGTTCCTGGCGGTTGATGCGGGCCTTGGGGGCTGGGGTGAGGCGGCGGATAGCCTTATGGACGTCAATGTACACGTCGGACTCATCAATGATTTCCTCTCCAATGAGCTCTTCGATGACATCTTCCAGGGTCACAACCCCCATGGCGCCATGATCCTCGCCGGGACAGGCAGACACAACAACCATGTGCGATTTGCCTTCTTGGAAGAAGTTGACAATGTCCAGGCAGCTGGTTTCCGGGCGAGTCTCGGGCAGGGTGGCAAGGGGAAAGTCGGAGACTCGGCTGCAGTCTTCGGGGTCGTAGGTGATGAGGATTTTGACAAGCAGCATGCCAACAAAGTTTCTCGGGCTGCCGGGGGCATGGATGGGGATACGGGAGTACCCAGCTGACAGGATGCGATCCATGGTGCGCTCATCCAAGACGGTGTCTTCGGACATGATGAAAACGTCGTCCATGGGGGTCATGACGTCCCGAACGGGCTTGTCCTTGAGATCCAGCACGGCGCTGATGATGGTGACCTCGTCGGCGTTGAGGCGATTGGACACATCGCCAAGAGTCTGGTGCAGGTTGACGAGCTGTTTCAAGCCGCTTTTCTTGTAGACGGTGGGATGGTCCTCGCCCAGGATCCAGTCCAGAAGCTTGGCAATGGGCCATGACAGCGGAGCCATGAGCCACATCATAATGAGCACGGGTTTTGCCATGAAGCCGCCAATCTGGAGGCCAAAACGCACACAGATGGACTGCGGCAGCACCTCGCCAAAGACGACAATGAGCGCAGTGCTGCCAATGACAGCAGCAACGCCGCCACCGAGGCAGCGGTCCAGGACGACAGGCAGAGTTTCGTTGACAATGACGTTGGAGAGCAGCAGGGTCACGAGCACCCAATGCTTGCCCCGTTTCAAGAGATCATAGACACGCTGAGCGTTTTTATTTTGCGGTTCGGAGGTATCGCCGGCGAGGACCTGGAGATAGACGTCATCTTGGCCCATGAGGCTGAAGCGAAGGACAAAAGAAAGCGGTGGTTAGCGACAGTTGGTGGACGGGAGGAATGCGAAATGCGGAATGCGGAATGCGTAGTGTAGAGGCAATTGGCTTGGACAGTAGAATGGCCGCTGATTGGAAATAGGATTACTTACGCAATGGTCAAGCCAGCAAAGGCACCACCGGCCAGGACGAGAATGGCCGACGTAATGTACAGCGCAGCGAGATTGCCGCCGTCGACCGGCTCTTCCTCGCTGACGGCGCGATTTGAGAGCTTGGAATTTATAACGGGCGCGGCGGCAGTAAACACTGAATGGAACAAAAGGCGCGTCATAGAGAGGACAGAGCCCCGGGTGGCCGCAAGCGCGCCGGCGGCACGCGGACGGCCTCGCATATTTCCAGTGGGCATGTGTGTGGGCGAGCAGCAGTTTCGAGCGTATGGAGACGGGGGGCTTCGGGCTGGGCGAGAACAGCTAGCACGGCCGTTGTAATGAAGGGAGGCCGGCAGCACTGGCAATGGGACACGAGGGACAGTGCAAAGACACAGAGATACAGAGACAAGCAAGCAGGCAAGCAGGCAGTGGGAGGCCAATTGCTGGATTACAGTGGCAGGGAGGACGGATTCGGTGTGCGGACGCAGAAAGAAAAGAAAACAAGACGAATGTAGAGCTTTATAAATAGAAAACGTTGAGCTGGAGGAGAATTAAAATGGCGAGTATAGCAGAGAGAGAGAGAGCGCGCGAGAGAAAGCACCAGCAGAACAGCGCGGGGCCTTCAATTGGACGGATTAGAAGTGCGTGCACAGATTGTATTGAGATGAGGCAGAGAAATAGAGACAACAGCGAATAGAATAATACAGCGAGAAGCAGCCAGATTGAGTCTGGCTTGTGAATGATACTTTGCGGGGAGGAGATGAAAAAAGAAAAAAAAGAGAAAAAGCTGCGATACTTGATGAGGGTTGAACGGAAGAAGAGAGAATTTAAAAAAAAGAATTAAAAAAGAATTAAAAATAAATTAGAAATAAATTAGAATTAAAAGAAAAAAGAAAAAGAAAAAGAAAAAAAAAATCTGGAAAATCGGAATGCGCAATGCCAAGCATTCCCGCCATACATCGCGTAATTGCCCACCGTAGCGTGTCTAGGACAGTGCTGTGTCTGCCCTCCGCACACCGTCTTTTTGCTGCTGCGACACACAAGTACACAGTGCAGATCACCCTCCCCTCCCGTCCTCCTGCCATTGCACTACCAGAGCTCGGCATGTCTGCAGTAGGCAGCCAGTTTGGGAACTTGCTTCTTTTTCTTCAAAGCTCCTTCCATTCTCACTCAGTGCTCATGCGCGTGATCTTGCTTCTAGGGGCGAAAGAAGAGAGCAAGAGCCTTTGCATTTTGTGAGGGTAGTTTCCCTTTTTTTCATTTTTTTTTTTTCACCATCACCAACACAAAACAGAGAGGCTGGCTATAATGGCCATTTGCCACTTTCAGAAACTACCTTCTTACAAGCAGTCTAGTCCCATGTTGTCTTGTTGTAGTTGCCCAAGTGATACAGTAAGAACAGTAATAGACAGGGCATGCACTTGCGTAATAGTAGCAAGCACAGTCCGTTTGTACCACCCACTTCTGGACACACCGTCCTTCCCGCCCCTTGCCTTTTAGTTCCACATCTCGCCTGCACAGGGAAGCAGCGGCCGTGATTTGCCGCCAGCAACGCCCAAGTACCAGCCAAGTACCGGCCAAGTACCGGCCACGTACCGGCCAAGTACAAGTACCAGCATAGACAGCCATGATGGTGACACAAATATACACCTACGCCCATCTATACACGACCCTACTGACCATGCATGTCACTCTACTTGAGCCCCGTCCGAAGCTTGACAAGGCGGCCCGCCTGCCCCCGCCTGCCCGTCTGGGTGGGCGTGACTTCCTTGTTCCTTGCCGTCCCTCCCCACCCTCTCCCTCTGCTGGGTAAGCTCCATCGTCATCAGCCCCACCAAAGGCGGGCCCAATCAATCAACCACTTAGTCTGCCTATAGTGGGGCTGCGGCCGTCACCTTATTTTGCTCTGGCGCAGCTTATTGCTCTTTTCTCCTCCGTTTCTAAACTCCCGATTCCCATCTCGACTGGACTGAGCCTTGCGTTTGACCCCCCGAAAACTGTTCTCGCTCACATCGACACACAGAAAAGGCCAATTTCAACTTGCCTTTTCCTCATTGGCTCTGTCTTTGTCTTCGTCTTCGCTTGCTGTCCTCTCTCCTCTTGGTGAATGGCGCGCCCTGCTATACGCTTAGCTCCAAGACTAACCCACAGCTTCTTCGGCCTTTCCCATCTGGCCTTGGCCCCGCGACTCCCTCTGCACCCGCCGTCTTCATCGGCTGCCGGCCCGGCTCGTCTCGTCACCAACCAAACTCTCCGTTTCAAACGGCCTCTGCAGTGCCGCGGCCTTGCAACCATGGCTGGAACCACTGACGTCAAGAACTACAAGCTCAATCACTCCATGTAAGTCGGCCCCAGTAAGCGCCAGGACAGTCTAGCCCAGCGCCACGCTAGGCCGGGCCAGGTCAAGCCAGGTTGGCTAAATAATGCCATCCAAGATCCAAGCCCATGCCATGCATGCACCCATTGTCTGTATATGCGTCGCATCACTAACACGCTGGTGGCTGGCGTCCAGGATTCGAGTAAAGGATCCCAAAGAATCACGTATGCTTTACAGGTCTCCTTTCTACATTTACTCCGTGACCCAACTGACCATTGGATCTGCCCGCTCTCGACCTAGTCAAATTCTACGAGTTCCTGGGCATGAAGGTCGTCAAGACGCTCAAATTCCCCAACGCCAAGTTTGATCTGTATTTCCTTGGCTACGACAGCCCTGGCTCGCTTTCACACGGCAACAACACCTTTGACCGCGAGGGCCTGATCGAGCTCACCCACAACTACGGCACCGAACACGACGCCGAGTACAAGGTGAACAACGGCAATGTCGAGCCTCACCGCGGCTTTGGCCACATCTGCATCAGTGTCGATAACATCCAGGCCGCCTGCAAGCGTCTGGAAGACGCCGGCTACCAGTTCAAGAAGAAACTGACTGACGGCTCCATGAAGCACATTGCCTTTGCTCTGGATCCCGATGGCTACTGGGTCGAGATTATTGGCCAGAAGCCTCTGGAGGAAACTGCACAATTGACCTCGACTGACGTCAACACCTATCGGATGGTAAAGTCCCTTAAGTTGATCCATGCCCATTCTCTTTCTTTCTTCATCTCTCTCTCTCTCTCTCTCTCCATCCCTCCCTCTCCCCCTCCCTCCATCGTACGCTCCTAACAACTTGTCCAGAACCATACCATGATCCGAGTCAAGGATGCCGAAAAGTCTCTAAAGTGGTACCAGGAGATTCTGGGCATGACCCTGCTCCGTACCCACGAATCCCCCAAGTCGGGCTTCAATCTGTACTTTTTGGGATACACTGATACCCAGCCTCTGGCCGCCGACGGATCAACCCACGGCCGCGAAGGCATTCTAGAACTAACCTGGAACTACGGTACCGAAAAAGACGAAGCCTTCTCATATCACAACGGCAATGATCAGCCTCAAGGCTTTGGCCATTTATGTAGGTTTGCTAGCGAGCTGCCCCGACACCCCGTGAACTCATACCAGTACTAACCATGTCACTCACATACAGGCATCACTGTTGATAATATTGAAGCAGCCTGTGAGCGCTTTGACTCCCACAAGTGCAAGTGGAAGAAGCGTCTGACCGACGGCCGCATGACCAACGTAGCCTTCCTGTTGGATCCCGACAACTACTGGATCGAGGTTTTGCAGAATGAACGGTACTCTGGCAAGCCCAACTTTTGAATATGTATTGTGAACAAATGAGAGAAAACATGACAATGTTTTTTTTTTTTTCATTTTCTTGAATACCATGTAGTCTGGTCTGGGCTTGGACCCTGGACTGGCTATATATGTATGTAGTTTGTGTGTATTGCCAACACAACGCTGCACTGCGGTCACGCCTGTTGTATTAGCTATAACCCTCGCCTCTCAATATTTCTTATCTTGCTTCACTGTCAACTGGTCTTCTAGTCTGCCGTCAACTTCGACCTCCCACTCCCACTGACCATCTCCAGCTGCCCGTCAGCGAAGCTTTGCTGGGGAAAGACAACCGACGAGATGGCGCAAGCCACACACTTGTACAGCATCTCTGCATAGTCTTTGCGCATCTTGCTTCGCTGATAGCGCACGAATCGCAAGATAATTTTCAACAAGACTATCCTCGTTTGGCGCAACGGCACCCGCAGCATCGGGCACACATTCTCGGTGTTGGCATCGGCCGGCATAGACGGCAGAGCGACATCCTCCGAGATGCCCGTCAGAGATAACGGCACCAGGAAGAGACGGCCAGCCTCCAGACTCGGTGCGTCCACGTGGTTGGTCGTGTACTGGACAACCTTTTTCGAGAAATCGTTTGGATGCGACGGCAGCTTCGATGTGAGTGTGAACTCGGCAGAGGGAAACAGGCCGTGGAACTCGGCGATGGAGCGGGCTTCGGCTAGCTGGTAGTCGGGGATGAGATAGATGTTGACCTGGGGGGGGGGGGGGGGGGGGGGGGAGAAGAAAAAGAAAAAAAAAACGAAAAAAAAAAAAGAAAAAAAAAAGAAAAAAAAAAAGAAAAAAAAAAGGGACT
>JADILG010000708.1:0-10681 GCA_017591655.1 Thielaviopsis populi
AAAAAGAGAGAAGGAAAGAAGAGGGGGAGAGAGAGGGGGAGAGAGAGAGAGAGAGAGAGAGAGAGAGAGAGAGAGAGAGAGAGAGAGAGACTGGCTGCTGCTGCACAATAATACAACACGGCATCTGACAAGTCGATAATGTGACACCAAGTCCCACCTCACCACAAGCACCACGCCCGCCGCCTGAAGCGCACAAGTAATGCAAGCTTTGTTCATTGCGTGCCTGGCCGGCTGTACGCAAGTGTTGCTGCCGTGGTGTGGGATTTATCGTAGCATATATCGCTGTGTGCTATACTTATTTCCTCCTATATGTTTCATTGCCTCATAACTCCGCCGCCCCATCACGCACAACTTGCTTATACATGGTTGGGCTTAGTGTGTATGTGCAAATTTTACGAGGCGCACTAAGAAACGGAGCTAGAGGCCATTGGATTCATTGTTCTTGGGGGGGGACGAGTCCAAGGACGCCGAGGGCGATGTGTAAGTGGACATGTGAGTATAAGTAGTGGTAGTGGTACATAGATGCGTGTAGGTGCGGGTACTTGTGCATAGACGCGTGCGCCTGTGTGTACTTGTGCCCGTGTAGCAGTAACTTGACGCCTAAGACACAAAGCCAGCGTCGGCTGGTGCTGTCTCTGCAGCACCAATCCAGACCAGGCCGAGTCACAGAGAAAACCGGACAGGAAAGAGAGGCGAGAAACGCGAAGGACAAGAGGAAGATTTTTTTTAAAAAAAAAGGAATAAACACCCCCGCCCTCTCGCTATCTCTTTCTCTCTCTCTCTGTCCCCTGCTGTGCCCTCCATTTTAGTCGAGGATGGATCAGGAGAATCGGCCGGCGCTGCTTGCTCATCACGTCCATGTTTGTGTTGGCGTCGCATTGGCACTGGCACATCTGCTTTGTGTTAGTGTGAGTGTGAGTGCGTAAATGAGAGATATCAAACATCCCCCATCTGGAACGCCTCCAGGCAAGGATCAAGATTGTCGTTGCTCATCTGCAATGCATTCTGGTGGGGTGGTGTATCACGACTCGGGGGAGTACATGAAGGCGTGTGCATGTACTTACATGTGAATGCATATAGGCACACATATAGGAGCACATATGAACATGCATATAGATAGACGTGGATGCATGTATCCTTCTATTTCACGGCCTACATCATGCTGTTGGGCTTGCTGTGTATTTATATGCTTATATATGCAGATATATAGATATGCAAGTATGCAGTCTTGCCTTGCTTGCTGCTTTCTTTGTACTCAAGTGCCTTCCTGTCTGCCTGCCCATTGTCTATGGTGCTGTATGTACTATTTGTACTCACTCACTATTTGTACTGTGACTTTGGTCCAACAACAGCCACACCTTTTATGCCTTGTCAGCAGTTGGCGAGTTCCACTTTTCTCTTTTATACACAAAATTGGCACATGAGGTGACGACGCAGCTAAAAAAAAAAGGATCAAGCTTCTTCGTTAGCTTCAAAGCTTTTTTTTTGGCCTCCCTTTATTTCCTTTTTTTTTTTTTTTCTTTGCCTGATTTCTTCTCCCTTTGTTTTCTGTCAGCCAAGCTCTGACCAGCTTTATATTTGGTGTAATTTATAGGCGACCTTTTTGTGCTAATATAATACTCGAGCACGATAGCAACTACTTGACTTGCTTGCCCCAAGCCCTCTCTCTTCTCTCGCCTGCTGCCCCTGATTTTGCTGCACCTGTACCCCACAAGCCTGCATGCACATACATATGTACATGTATGCACATTAGTATCTCTCTATGCCTGCCTGCCTGTCTGTACCTGTACTTGGCTTGCCATGCTGGGTACAAAGCAGGTTCCTGGACAGGGAAGAACCGGCCGAGGAAATTGAGCAAGTGGAGCTCCAGGTCGTAGTTGCTGTTTCTTGTTTCTGCGCAACAGGACGAGGGCAGGGAAGGGAGGAAGGAGGGGAGAAGAGGAGAGGGGAGGGGAGGGGAGGAAAGAGACGAGGGGAGATCAATGGCTGTAAAGCTATCCACATGGAGATGGAGAGTCCAGAGCAGGAACATACGTGTGTGCATGTTCCTGTGAGTGTAGGTAGGTACTGTAGGCACATGGCCTGTTTCTCTGTCGTGCCTGCCCTGTTCAGACCAATACCGACCCACTGGCTGATATTTGCCAGTTTGTTCCTTCCTTGTCTTCTTTGCTCATGGCCGGTAGTCTTCTTTGGGTTCTTTCCTCAGCAGGCCCTCTACAGGCCCTCTGCATCGCCCTATCCCTCCCTCTCTTTCTCTCTTTCTCTCTTTCTCTCTTTCTCTCTTTCTCTCTTTCTCTCTTTCCACTGGCTTCATTGGGATCTTCCAGCTTCCATTCTCTTCGCTTCCCCTCTCGGGACCTTCCCTTTTCCAATCGTTCTTTCCTATTCCGAGCTTCCCCTCTCTGCGCATGCAAAAAAAAAATAGAAAAAAAAAATCTCTGATCACTTGAATTTTGTGTCCCCCTCTCTCTCCCTCCCTATTTCTTTTGTCGCCGTCTTTCTCTGGCTTCCCTGAGAATCGCCTGTCCTGTGCTTCTCCTCTACCTGTGTCTGTTCCTATGTCTGTGCCTCTTCTGATATTATAGGCTGGCTTTGCTATATCATAACATTATACTTGCCATTCCATCACTACTAAAACGGGACATATGAGGACAGGCATTGTTCGGCTCACCACAGCATAGCGCACGCAACGCAGCACTGTATCATCTCGCGCCCCTATTCGAGATTCCAGAATCGGTGCCAGCGTTATCTGCCACTGCTGCCACTGCCAGCAGCACCTACACCGGCCTCGAACTTTCTCTTCTCACCATCATCTCGATTCGAGTCCATCTCACGTCTTGTCTTGTCTTTCCCACAGACGCACACCAACGCCATCTCCTGTTGTGCTCCCTCGACCCTTCTCTGTCTCTCTCTCTCCATCTCCACCTCGATCTTTATCTCTCTCTCCCTCTTCTCTATTCCAAGCTTGCTTGTCTTGCTCTCTGGCACTAACTGACTTTCTCGACTCTTGCGCGTCTTGGCTTCTTTTTTTCTCTTTGTTTCTTGTCATTCTTTTCTTCACTTCTTTTGCTTCCTTCGACGCCGCTAGCCGACGTCTATTGTCTTTGTCTCTACCTGTGATTCCCACTTGGATCGTTTACTTTTTTTTTCTTCTTTTTTTCACTACCTTTTTTTTATTATTCTTTCTTTCTCTCTCATTGACGACATCTCTACTTCATCCCGTACCGCCGCTTCCTCCCATCTCACACTAACACAACTCTGCTTCTACCGCCCTTAAATCGCCATTCTCTCGTTTCCAGTCCCCCACAGACGACCACCTCTTGTGCGTGTCTTCGACTGCTTTCGACCCGCGACGACGACAACCTTTGTTTTTTTCCCTCCTATTCTTGCTCAGCTCCGCAACACACCTTGGGAGAGTCTCCCTTTGGCTGTAGAAACGTCAAACCCGTTCGACAACCCAACATCTTAACAGGGCTTCGCTTCCAGTCGACTAGCTGAGACACTTGTCTTGATTTGAAGCTCTCTTATATCCAAACAAACAACATATTCTCGCCTCCTCTCTGTCTCACACAATCATTGTTCGGCTTTGTAAAAAAAAAAGAAGTGTCTCAGCCGTGACATTAACTCCCAGACCCTTATGGTAGGTCACCTGGTGCCCCTTCCCATCGCCCTCTTCACCACCACCGCGCAGCTGGGTTGTCACTTAGCTGAAGGAGTCATGTGTCCTACAGTGCGTGCCAGATTCTCAGTCAGGTCTCACTGGCATCAAATAATCAGACTTGGATGCAAATCTACCAAAGTTGTTTCTTGGTGGATGCTTCCACAGCCACAGAGAAGCCAAGTTCCCGAAAGGTCAACTGCATTGCCGTTGCGTCTGCACGCGACGTTGAATACCGCCCCAGAAAACGATACCGGCCGAGAATGGGAGTGCATTACACATGCCAGATCGCTCTACCAAAACATTCTCCCCAGCTCTAAAAAAACAGTCTTGTCCTTGTCCGTTTGTTTTGAACTGCGTTCTCTTTGTGGTTGGATTCTGTCTGCTCTGCACTGCCTTCTCTTAGTGCCCAGCCTCTGCCTCTCGCTTTGTCATACCGGTTCGGATCTAATCGTCGAGTCCAAACGAACTGCAATCAAAATCATCACTTGCGCATGTGTCAGTGCACTGACACAAGGATGACGCTTGAGCTCGACTAGTGATTAGTTTTGTTTGACCGCGGATGCCTTGGCTGGCATTCTGCCTCATCTTGTGTCTCTTGCCTCCTGCCTCTGCACATCTTCTCCCCCACTTGACTGGCTGCATGTATCTTTTGCCTTTTTGTTTTTTTCCCCCTTCCCCCTCCCCCTCCTCGTCTTCCTCTTCCTACTCCTATATTTCCTTTTGCGATCTTACTCATAACAAGCCCCCTTCTTTGTTTTTGCACAACCCTTGCCCATGTTGCATTCGGGGTCACTACCGTCACGTCACCTTGACCCATTGCTCGGCCTTTCACAGCTAACCTCTTGTTCTCCATTTGTCTAGACCCAGCCCACCACTGTAGAAGGCTCCTGCACCTGGCTTGCGTCAATACGACCGCTGCAAGAATCGCCCCCCTTTTTATCACTTGTCAGGACCGACTCTCCGCCGCCCCCTAGCTCAGCTAGTTGGTTTTACTGGTTGGTTTTTCAGACCTGGGGCCTGAAAGCTTCTCTGAGGACGTGATCCTGTCTTCTTTGAATCTTCTCAAGTCAAGTCTCGAAGTGCTGGCATTTTGGACAAGGCAAAACCATCGACGCTAGAGGAGTGAAATCATTGTCATTATCCTAGTGGAGTTAGGTACTGCGTGTCTAATTCTTTTGGTTTTTCTTTTTTCTTTTCTTCTATAAGCTTATTTTGGTTGTTGGTCTTGCACTGGCCAGTAGACCTGCGATCCCAAGGAATCCACTACGCCCTCTTATAATCGCCACCCGACAGCCACAAGCATCCACACATAGCTTCATTTGCAGTCCCGAACTACCTTTCGAAATGATGGCCTGGGAGACTGAAGATGAATACTGCAGTCCAAAAGTGGCTGCGGGCCTTCCAACCCCTGCACATTCGGATGTTCCTTCAAGAAAAAACTCACGAGCTTCAAGGCGAGCAGCACGACGCTCGGTAACGCCGCCCGGCAGGAACTCATCATCACCACCCATTCCAGACAAATCCAAGCGCTCCTCCAAGGACATCACCACCGACGAATCTATCAGCATTCTAGATCCTCGACGTTTTACCCCCACCTTGCACGCGAATCTTGTTTCCGAAATCCTAACGCTTCGGCGCGACCAGGAGGAAAAAATCAAGCTCATTGAACAGCTTGAGTCGGCGCTGCATGTGTCTAGACAGGAGCAAGAAATTCTTGAGCGTACCGTTGTCAACACATCAAAAGAGACACGATCTATCAAGCGCCAGCTGTCTCTGCTTGAGGGCGGTACTTCTACGGCCATTGGCGACTTGGCCAAAGAGCGCGATGAGGCTGTTGAAACTGGCGCAGAAACCAAGAAGCGACTGGAGATCGCCCAGCGCAAAATCAAAGCCCAGGAAGAGGATTCCCAACGAGTTCACGAGCAATGGGCAAAGGAAAAGAGCGAGTGGGAGGAGGAACGCCGGAAATTCGAGCGAAAAGTACACATCTCTGAATCCCGGCTCAAAATTGTCCTTGACGAAGTGTCTTTATATCAAGCCCAGCAACAAAGCCAAGCACAGGCCTCCAACTCTGACGGCGACGAAGGGACCGACCGCGAAGGCGATGCTGCCAGCATCAGATCTCGTCGGACGGCTAGCGTCAGTAACAGTGTTCGATTTTCTGTCATTTCAAATAGCAGGGGCTTGAACTGTCTTGCTGATGAGCTTGACTTCGGTGGCGATGACGAGTGGATTGAATACGACGACCGCCGCGAGAGTATGATTTCCATCAACAACGCATACCGCCACTCCCGGACCTTGAGCAAGGACAGCACTCTTTCAATGGCCAAGGGCCACGCGAGGACTCAGAGCATTCAGAGTATCGAGAGCATCAGAAGGCCCAGCAGTGTTGCCAGAGGCTCATTACTACAATCAACTCCTGTTGTCGAGGTCCCCGAAGATGATCTCAGCATAAACGACACCGTCACTGGAGGCGATGATGATTTGCTTGATATCGATGAGTCCATGGCAGACGTCACCGTTCTTGAGCGTCCAATTACCCCTGCCAGTGAGGTCAGCGTGGAATATGTTGATTCTGGTGTCCAATTCTCGCCTCCTCCATCCCCCAAGCTCGAAGCCATCATGGGCGATATTGTTTCTATTCCAGCCGTAGCTGTCAAAGTCAAGATGACCCGTGCCAGTGTTGTGCTTTCCCGCAGTGATGCCGACATCGAGGCTAACCAACGCCGGAAGAGAGTTCATATTGGCCCTCCTCTTACCATTGAGCCAGTTTGTACAGTCGTTCGTCCCATGATCTCCTGTGGCTCCCAGACCATTGAGGCCCCCCTTAGCCCGCCGAAAACGCCTGTTTCTCCAGTCGAGGTCATCTCCATTCCTCCTACGCCTATCGTGAGGACTTCCAACCCACCGAAGTCCACCATGGTCACCTGTTGTACTCAGACGGAACCGGTTCCCGTTCGTCGCGTTAAAACGTTTCCTCCTCAAGTTTCGGTTGTCCCGGTTCCAATTCCCAGCATCAGCATTGTGCCTCCTACTAGCCGGCCTTCTTCGCCCCAGGAGTCTCGCCTACCACAGCACTTTAAAGATTTTGGCTGCCAGGTTAACATGCCGCCCCCCCTTATGGTCACATCTTCGGTGCAAACCGAGCCTATTCGTATCGATAAGCGCCTAGCACAACTCCCTCCTCACCTCAGACCGTCCGCCATCAGGTCCCGCCCCACCACACCTGAGGGAGGGTTAAACGAGGATCCTCGCCAGTTTACCCCTGTGCCCGGCTATGTTCCCCCTCGTAACCCCCGCAGACTTGCCTCACAGCGCAGTACACCGGATGTTACCTCTTCCCCGCCAGCCATCCTCCTACCCAGCGAGATGCCTATTGATGCCTACCCTGGCAACAATGATGATGGCCCCCTATCTGGCGAACGGGCACCAATGAGGCGTCCTCACCGGATCAGCAGCCTCTTTGCAGGCTTTGATGGTGTCAGCTCAGACGAAGGCGAGGAATATCTTGATGCTGATAGCGACAATGAGTACCGCACAGTTCTCTCGGCGCCAAAGCCCAAGTCAGGCACCTCTCGGTCCACGAAGCGCAGTTCGACGACAACAACGGGCACCTCTCCGGAAATATTGAGACGCGGCTCCAGCAGAAGCTCTGCACGTACAGACATGTTCCCGACGTACACCCTCACTGAGAATGTTGAGGTTAATGGTCCAGTTCGCCGACCATCTGTACGCGGAAAAATGTTCGAAAAGGGTGGCAAAGCTGCTGGCATGCGTAAAGCAGCCATGATTCAAAGCGGGATTGTCACTCATGCGACACGTCCGCGTAGTCCAAGTCTGCCTGATGGTCGCGATCCTCCGTTCCCCATCCCCACTAGAGCCAGCTCACGTCGACCCCCGGCGTCAGCCAGCGCGCCGAGTGATGGGCCACATAGCCTTGTCAGACGGGGATCTAGTCGCAGCCACTACCGCAACAACAGCATCCGCAAAGTGCGTTCTGCAGCTGCTCTGCCCCGCGGAGGACGCAACCGCCACGGCAGTCGGTCACCGCCGCCTCTTTCCAACTCGCCCATGGATCCTCCTACAAGCCCTTCGCTTCCTCCTCTACCTGCTGGCGACCTCACATCGCCCCGGGGTGCGAACTATCGCACGAGCAGCCAGTACCGTAGACATAGATCGCAGCTGTCGACGACAACAGCCAACACCGGTCTCTCTGACGTGCAGTCTACTGCTTCTCAGACCACGGGGGTTGTTGATGCCATTGCACAGACCATGATTGGCGAATGGATGTTCAAGTACGTCCGTAGACGCAAGTCATTCGGAGTGCCTGAGAGCAGTAACCGCGAAGAGCCGAGCAATGACCGTCACAAGAGATGGGTCTGGCTTGCTCCCTACGAGCGCGCCATTCTCTGGAGCAGCAAGCAGCCTAGCTCCAACAGCATTCTCATGGGCGGCAAGGCTGGACGCAAGCTTCTGATTCAGTCTGTTTTGGATGTCAAGGATGACAATCCGGCACCCAAGGGCGCAACGCAGCTATTCAACCGGTCAATTTTGATTCTTACGCCCCAGCGTGCGCTCAAGTTCACGGCCACTTCGGCTGAGCGTCATTACCTATGGCTGACGGCTTTGTCCTTCCTGGCTCACTCTTCGCAAGCCGTCCCTGAGAACTTGATGCCACCAAAGCCAGATCCGGGCTCATTTGAAATGCCCCCAGTCAAGGCAAGACGGCCTGGCATCCGGGACTCGATCCGGTTGACCAAAAGCCGCCATGGCATGGCCAACAACTACAAAGCAATGCCGCCTCCCAGTGTTCCTAGCATTCCCAGCTTGCCTAGCGCACCATCCCTGTCGCCGGTTGGCGATGTCATGACCTTCCAGGCCCGCGGGTCGTTTAGCACGCAGCCCAGCAGCAACCAGAGCCAGCACACTCGCGACCAGTCTCGAGATGCCGCCGAACCTCCGTTTATTCCTCGATTCAGCGAGCGTGTAATGCACCAGGGGCCTCTCCATGGACGCAAGCGCAGCAACACTGGTGGCCATGTGCCTCCGCCGCTCTCGTTCCGCGGCTTCTCAGGCCCGGTTGGCAGCTCTTCCTACCACGCGCCCAACGGCAGTGTAGCCGGGGCCAGCATTAACACTGCAGGGTCCTCTGACGTGTACCAGCAGTCATCCAGTGGCAACACCTGGGGTGGTGGGTCTCAGCGTACATCGGAAGCATCGTCGCGCCCATCAAACAACTTTTTCGATGCCATTGGCACCATGCGTATGGAAGCGTTCATCTCGCCTCTGGCCCACTCGCAGTTTGACGACGATCCGGACGAGCACGACGAGTTCCGCGCATCTGCGCGTAGACGTAGCAAAGAAATACGCCGGCGCCACAGCCGTAGTAGACACCGGGATAGCTACAATTCGCGGTGGTCGGGCAGCCGTACGGGCGGCGAAGAGGACTTTTTCTCCCGCGATGACCCGTTCAAGGGCTTCTAAGCTGAGGGGTGGCCCTTGCTTGTACCACCTTCAATGCGCCACCACGACAGGCGTGGCGCTTTCTTTTCTTGTGTTATACTCCCAACTCTCTCGAGTCTCGCGCTGCCATATACGCAAGCCTCTTTGCACGCACATATACCATCTGTTCTACTTTGTACTCTTTTGTTTCTCTGCCCTCTATTTCGTCTGTCGGCATGCATCGCGCATCTACATGCACATTTCCTTATTGTTTTAGTTGTTTAGCGTTCTGGGTGCTCTCGTATCTGACCTGGCTTTGCTGCTACACCCTGCACGAGTTTCCTTTGTTGTAGCTGGTAGACGCCGAGGACCATCTTCAGGTTTATTCTCGTGGTTGATTGTTTCTTTGTTTTGCCGGGCCACAGACTCTCCGTCACTCTCTTTGTATATCTCGCATCTGGCTTTTTCTTTTTCTATGTCTATTTGATTTCAAGGATGAATCTAGAGCTATATAGGACTATTCACACATTTGTCGTTCGATAAATTGCCTGTTCTTTTTGTATATCGTGACGGTCCACGTGATTGCATGGCGACATTGGGCAGGTGCTCGCTGGTGATGGCGGTAGTTTCCCGATGTAACTTGGCAGTGATTATGTAAGCACAAACATGGGCGAGCCCCACTACGAACAAGGGACGTACTTTTGATAGTGGACTTGGACAGCATCACGAACGTCGCCTTGGACATATCAGCATCTCAGGAATCCGGCAATCTTCGAGGCTATTCATTGGGCCAACAAGTCTTTATGACAGACAGTGCATGCTGAAAAAAAAGATACTCTTGCTGAACAAACCGAGGCTACTATCGCCTTGTTCCACCACCACCACCACCACCACCACATCACGATGGACGCGGCACCACCATCCGACCCGGCGCCGGCCCTACCACTCGTCGCCGAGACGCTGGACGACGTGCTGGCGCGCCACCGCCGCGAGAAAAAGGACCTGCAGGGCCGCGTGACCAACAAGAAGAAGAACGCTAGCAAGAAGACGCGCAGGGGCGTCAACGACGAGTGTGCGGCCATGGAGCGCGCGCTGGCTGAGCGCCATGCTGCCGAGGTGGCGGCTGTGCAGGGCGGGGGGCTGGCGGCGGAGAGTGATGGGGAGGCGGAGCGGGAGAGGGCTGTTGATGCTGCGGTGTTGGCGGAGACTAGCATCGCAGCAGACGAGAAAACCACTACCGCCGCTGCTGCTGCTGCCACTGCCGCCACTGCTGCCACTGCTGCCACTGCCGCTGCTGCTTCTGCACCGCGGCCAAAGCGCAACCGGCAAAAAGAGCGGCTCGCGCGGCGCGCCGTAGAGCAAGAGGCGCTAGCCGCCAGCGCAGCCAGCGAAGCCGCGCAGATGACAGACCACCGCAGCGCAGAGCGGGCGGCGCTGAGCAGCGTGCTCGCGGCGCACGGGCTGACGGAGCACGAGGTGGCGCCCGACGGCCACTGCCTGTTCCGGGCGGTGGCGGACCAGCTGACGACACGGCTGGTGGCGCCGGCGGCGCTGGGCGGGGCGCGCGCGACGCACGCG
>JADILG010000709.1:0-10620 GCA_017591655.1 Thielaviopsis populi
TCCCCCCCCCCCCTCCCTCTCCTTTTCTTCGCTCCCCCCCCCCCCCCCCCCCCCCCTTCCTTCCTTTTTCCCCCCCCCCCCCCCCCCCCTTCGCCGCTGGCCACCAAATACGCAGAGAAAGCCCTGGTCTGGTTTCAGCTACAGAACTTGGACTCTCCAGCAACGCATCGTCTTTCGGTTCTTTCGTTTCGCTTGCTCCGAATCAGCAAGGCAAAGCACAGCAAAGCACAGCAAAGCACAGCACAGCAAAGCACAGCAAAGCACAGCACAATACACAACGGCGGCAAGGCAAGGCATTGGCTGAACTGCACCTCTCTCCTCACTCGTCTGCACCGCCCTTGCTCTCGAATCGAATCTGCGCGACCAATTTGTGTTCCATTGGACAGCCTCTCGCTCTTTTGGTTGAAGCCCTCTTCTCTTGCTTCTAGCGCTCTCACGATAAACCGCCACTCAACACCACGCGCCACGCACCACGCACCACCCAATACAGTGTGCTGCGCTCTTTAGCCTCCCAGAGCCACCCTCAAGCTTCTCGCCGTGCCTTGACGACTTGCTTGTCGCTCCCTTTCTTTTCTTTTCTTCTCTTAGTCTCCTTTGCCCATACAAGTGAGGCCTTGCCCCCGGCAGGGCTTTGCTCGACTACTCATTCGACTACCCATTCGACTACACCATCAAACAACTCCCAACAGACACAACACATCCTCCACCATGAAGAGCACGCCGCTCATCATCAACTGGCACGACCAAAATGCCCCAGTCTACTCTGCCCACTTCGAACAGGGCGGAAAAGGCAGATTGGCTACGGCTGGCGGTGACAACAACGTCCGGGTAGGTTTATCTGTACTGAGTGCAATACAATACAATGCAATGCAATGCAATGCAATGCAATGTGCACCTTGGATTGTTAGATCGCCACTGACTGTAACAACCATGCCCCCAAACTTTAGCTGTGGAAGGTCGAGCGCAATAGCGAAGAGCGCAAGGTTGAATATCTCTCAACATTGGTCAAGCACACCCAGGCCGTAAACGTCGTGCGATGGGCCCCCAAAGGTGAGGTTTCTTGAGCCATATTCTTGCCCATTTCTTCTTTTCTTCCCCCAATACTGACGCTACGACTCCTATCACAGGCGAAGTGCTGGCTTCCGCCGGCGACGACGGCAACGTCATCATCTGGGTGCCCTCGGACACACACCAGGCCGTTGCCTTTGGCTCAGAAGGCCTCGAAGACAAGGAGACGTGGCGTGCTCGTCACATGTGCCGGTCGAGCGGCGCCGAAATATACGATCTGGCCTGGTCCCCCGACGGAAACTACTTCATAATCGGCAGCATGGACAACATTGCCCGCATCTACAACAGCCAGACAGGCTACCTCGTCCGCCAAATTGCCGAGCATAGCCATTACGTGCAGGGCGTGGCCTGGGACCCGCTCAACGAGTACATTGCCACCCAGTCGTCGGACCGGTCGGTGCACATCTACTCGCTCAAGAACAAGGACGGCCAGTACACTCTGAATTCTCACGATGACGGCAAGACTGCCAAGCTGGCTGGCCACATGAAGTGCGACTTGCCCCCGCGCCGCATTGTAGCCGGCAGTCCCGCCTTGTCTGACGCCACCAGCGCTCGTGGTACGGCCCTGGCTTCCATTGAGGGCCCCGGTGTCGCAAGCTCACCTGCCCCCTCGGCTCCCGGGACTCCCATGTCCATGGTCCTTCCCATGAACCCACCAAGCGCCATCAACCATTCTAGGAGATCGTCGTTTTCTTCACGGAGGTCAATGTCGCCTGCTCCGTCAATGCCTCTCCCAGCCGTCATGCCTATGCCCGCCGAGGCGTCACCAAAGCCTCTTTCGTTCACCTCGAGTGGCCTGGGCGTCAAGAACGCCATGCTCTATGCAAATGAGACGCTCACCTCTTTCTTCCGCCGCTTGACTTTTACTCCCGACGGCAGTCTGCTGCTCACTCCTTCTGGCCAGTATCAGACACAACACCAGTCTTCCAAGGATGCAAAACCCAGCTACGAAGTCGTCAATACCGTCTACATTTACAGTCGTGGCGGGATTAACAAGCCGCCTGTTGCTCATTTGCCCGGCCACAAGAAGCCTTCTGTGGCAGTGCGGTGTTCGCCCATAATCTACACCCTACGCAACTGCCCACAGCCCACCAAGAACATTACCATCGACACGTCGTCGAACGAGGAGGCTATCCCCCCGCTACCCGACTCGGTGGCCGCCTCTACAGAATCTACTAACATGGAGCCGCCAGCAAAGCCATCTGTTACTGCCGGCTCAAACGGCCCACCGCCGGCCTTTACATTGCCTTATCGCATAATATATGCAGTCGCTACCCAGGACAGCGTCATGATATACGACACGCAGCAGATGACGCCTATATGCGTTGTCAGCAACCTTCACTGCGCCACGTTTACCGACCTAGCGTGGTATGTAGACCACCTGCCCCCCTTCCGCCCCCCCTTTTTTTTTTAAATCCCACGCATGTGTGCGCGATTCACTAACTTGTCTACTTGTAGGTCTGTTGACGGCTCCACGCTGCTCATCACATCTTCTGACGGCTTTTGCTCCACCCTGTCCTTTGCTCCCGGCGAATTGGGCCATGTATACACTGGCGAAATCGGCAAGGCTGCTACATCTACCGCTACATCTACTGCTACCGCTGCCGCTACCTCTGTGCCCGCCCCGCCTTCGCCCTTCCATGCACCGCGCGGCGCCGCTGCGCAGGGCTCACTGGCGGCGCCCTTGTCTCCGAGCGCACCATCGTTTGCTGTGCGCGGAGCGTCGCCCGCACATTCTGTGGCAAGCACGAGCACGAGTACGAGCAACTCGGTAGCAGCGACAACTGGCAAGCCCTTGATTGCTGGCGCTGTGCCTAGTCTGACGGCGTCCAATACCGGTAAAACATCCAGTAGTGTGATTACAACGCCGCCAGAAACTCCGCATACGACCTGTTCGTCAGTGGCGACGGCGACGGCGACGGCGATGGCGACGACGGCAGCACCAACAGCGGCAGCAGCAGCAGCACCACCACCGCCGCCGGCAGCTGCGTCTGCGTCTGCATCTGTCGCCTCGGGCGGGATCAAGCGTGAAGCAGGCGCAGAAGAGAGAGTGGATTCCGGGAAGCCCAAGAAGCGCCGGATTGCGCCGACGCTGGTGCAAGAGGTTGGGAAGCCCGAAGCGAAGAAGACATTGTGAACCAGGCGCCGGGTAGCGACTTTGGGCGATGTCTCTCCATCTTGGTGCTGTTGGAACGAGAAGCGGCGGACGGGATGTTTTTTATTTTTGGTTGCTGCATGTTATGTCCAGGCGTTTTTCTTTTTCTTCTCTCTGTTGCTCTGCTTCTGTGAGTTTTCCGTGTTTCTGTTATTGCGTTTGCTCTAGACTACTTTGAAGGTATAGCATTATGTATTGCATTACTTGGTTAAAGGCGGCGTTAGCATGGTGTAGTGAAGTTGTGAAGCATTGTTTATGCAGTTGTGCTGCCAGCTGCCAGCTGCGAGCAGCTGACAGGCAGTGCCATGCATATACCGGGATTGTTTTGTTTCTTAGGGGAAACGAGGCCCCAGAACATCCCAGAGCATCCATGTTGCCGTCGTTACCGGTGGCAAGCAAGATGCTAAGCGACAGGCAAAGTAAACAAACTAACATTCATGTGCAAAGCGGAGTTGGAGCAGAGAAAAGCCACAAACCATGGGTAGCATTAGAGGAACCCGAGAAATAGGCAAAACTGGGACAAAACAAAGAGAACGAAATTCTGCTGGCGAGCTTCATAGAAACAGCAGCCGGTGTTTTGCATTGTGCTGAGTGGAAAAGGCAACTGCGGTTTTCTTGGGAGAACTCTGGTTTAATGCCAGGCCACAAAATCAAAAATCAAAAATAAAAATAAAAATAAAAAAGTCCACCAAAAAATCGAAGCCAGACAAACCCTGACGATCTTTTTTTTTTGTGCTTCACCATCAACTTGCATCTCGATCGTGTGTCATTTATTTATTTATTTTCTTTTTTTTTCTGCCCGCCTCATTCCCACCCAACGTCACGCCGGTATGCTCGATATGCTGCCAGCTATCCGATTTATTGCGTATATTTTTTAGCGCCTTTATTTTCTTTTTCCTGCTCTGTACGACTGCTCTCCCTTGTCTTGCCTTGCCTTGCCTTGCCTTGCCTTGCCTTGCTTTGCTTTGCTTTGTCCTGTGGCTCCTGTTGTCGCTTGAAAATCCACTGGCAAGCTGCTGCCCGCCCATTTCATTTCACTCGCTCGTGCTTTTCCTTGCCTTGCCTTGCCTTGCTTTTGGGGTCTTCATCCTGCCTGCGCCTCCGTCCTCTTGTGTGCTTCTCTCCGTTCCCTTTGGGCTGCTCTCGCTCTCCCTCTAACCATCTTCATCTTCTAGATTCTCCCTCCTCCCTCTCTGCCAACCTGTCCCGTCAGTGCCGTGGCCCCAATACGATACGCTACGCTACACTGCCCAGGTGTCTGTCCGTCTCCTCGACCCCAAACACACCGTCTCCAGCAGTACATACGAGTTACTATGCCCTCTGGCAGGCTTTCATTGTCTCGCCCCCATCCGTTGACCCGCTTCATAGCCACCACACGCCTGCTTTGACCACCTTTTTCCTCCTGTTGATGCGACATGTCAACCTTCCGCCCTCCGCCGCCCATGCGCCAGTCCCAGAATCTGGATTTTGCCTCCTCCAACACCGCTCTGGCTGCGTCAACCTCGACGTCTGCCTCTGCATCTGCCTCCGCCTCAGGCCCTCCCTCCCGCTCAAGCACAAACAGCTCACGTGTCTCCCATATTTCCCGCAATCTCTCCACCGCCTCCACCGCCACATCCTCCGCCTATTCCTCGCTTTCAGATCGGAGCCGAACGAGCCCTTTGATGTCCTCCGCCTTTTCATCGTCGTCAGCCGGCCCGTCCTCCTCGGCCTCGGCTTCTGGTGCCGCCGGTCCACGGTCTGGCTCGGTCTCTAGCCCATCCTCTGGCCTGGGCTCGGCCTTGGCTTCCACCTCTGCCTACAACTCCCACCGGCGGGGCTTCAGCGAAATCACCGATTCATTATCGAGACCCTCTCCCACCAGTGTCGCTGATCGACTCAAGAACAAATCCGACCAGAAAAATACCAACCTGTACTTGAATGCCCGCCAATCGCTGCGTCCTCTTCCGCCCGCGCCACAACTCCAGCCGGTATCCGCCTCTTCGTATTCTCCAACCACTTCGCCCACACGCTCGTCGTCTTCTCGAACATCGCCCACTCGCCCCGCCTATGTCACCTCTTCGCATAGCAACGACCTGCATGCCCGCTCTCCATCCTTGCTGAGCTCTCCACCACCACCACCGACAACACCACCGCGGCAAGCCATCCATCGTCAAGGTCATGACCGTGGCATAAGCTCCGATATGGCCAGGTTGGCCCTCACTTCAAGGACTGAGCTGTCACCAACATCAAGCCCTCGCTCTTCCGTATTACGACCCGGTGCTCTGACCCTCGTCAGATCCGACATCCCTGGCACCAATGCCTCCAACGCGGCTGCCAGTGCCCTCAGCAACAGCCCAGGCATCGCGTCTCCAAGCCACAATTCTCCACATCATGTGCATCATAGCGGTATTGTAGAAACCGATTTAACTCTCCTTGGCCGCTCCACAACAGGCCATCTACGCACGCTCTCAAAACTAGCCACGGCAGAATCGGCAGCCGAGCTCGACTTTGTCCCCCCGACACAAGAAGTAACTGGCCTAAAAGGCCGTCGCAGGCTAGCAAGAGCCGATAGTCCAAAGAAGCAAGCCCGGACCTATGGCTTTGGAGACCGCAACTGGATGGACAAGCAACGTCAGTTTCTACAAGCCTACGAGTACCTGTGCCACATTGGTGAGGCCAAGGAATGGATTGAAGACATCATCCAGAAACCCATCCCCGCCATTGTCGAACTCGAAGAAAAACTACGCAATGGTGTAACGCTGGCTGAGATTGTCATATCATTGAACCCCGACCGCCACTACAAGATATTCGATCACCCGCGTCTACAGTATCGCCACTCCGACAACATCGCCATCTTCTTCCGATATCTCGACCAGGTCCAGCTCCCCGACCTGTTCCGCTTTGAGTTGGTTGACCTCTACGAAAAAAAGAACATTCCCAAGGTCATCTACTGCATCCACGCCCTCAGTTGGCTGCTCTACCGCAACGGCATTGTGGACTTTCGCATTGGCAACCTCGTTGGCCAGCTCGAGTTTGAGCACCATGAACTGGAAGCCATGCAAAAGGGCTTGGACAAACTGGGAGCCAGTATGCCGGCATTTGGCAACATGGGCGCAGACTTTGGCGTGGAAGAAGAGCCAGAGCCCGAAGAGACTGAAGAGGAACGCATCGACCGCGAGCTCCAAGAACATGAGGCCATCATCATTGACTTCCAGAGCCAGGTACGCGGCGCTCTGCATCGCATGAAGCTCGGTCTTTTGATGAACGCTCTCTGGGACCGCGAAGACTGGATCATTGACCTACAGGCCCGCATCCGCGGCGACTTCTCGCGTCAAATTGCTTCTTACAAAATGGATATGGCCCGTTTTGCCAGCAGCCTGCAGAGTCTCGCCCGTGGCTTTATCGTGCGTCGTCGCGTCCGACGCAGAAATCAGATTTTACAGGTGCTTGAGCCGGATATTCTGGAGCTGCAGAGCATTGTCCGTGCCAACAAAGCCCGCAACGAGTTCAACAGACTCAAAGCACGCGTTTCTGGCGGCATGGGCCCTGCTGTCGTGAGTCTGCAAAGCATCATCCGCGGCAACAAGGCTCGCAGCGAGTTCAACAAGCTCAAGAGCCAGGTTGGCCGGGGCATGGCGCCGGCTGTGGTCAGTCTACAGAGCATTATTCGTGCTCAAAAGGTACGCCACGACATTGAGCACCTCAAGTCCCAGTTTTTACCTTTCCAAGGCCCTGTCCGCGATGTCCAGGCCATTGCCCGGGGTTTTCTACAGCGCAAGAAACACATTGCCACCAAGAAAGAAACCGCCAAAATGTCCTCTGGTGCAGTTGAGCAACTACAGTCCGCCATCCGTGGTCTGCAGGTCCGTGCTCAGATTGCCAATGACAAGCACGAGCTGAAGCAGCACACTGCTGCCATTGTCGATCTTCAGGCTGCGGCCCGGGCTATGGTTGAACGTGGCAAGATTGAGAAGCAGCTCGTTCGCCTTGACCGGTTTTCCCCTGTCTTCACAACGCTCCAGGCCGCGATCCGTGGAAAGGCTGCCCGTGAGTCGATCACATCGATCAAGGGCGAGCTCAAGACTCAGGTCGATGTGGTCATCCAGCTGCAGTCCTGGGTGCGCGCTGGTGCTGTTCGACAAGCTGTGGCGTCTCAGATCAGCGCCCTTGAGCAGAATTCCGAAGCCATCACGCATTTGCAGGGCCTGATCCGCGGCAAGCTTGCGCGTGATGTGGTTGCGGCTACTGAGAGCGAGCTGGCTTCGCATGTTAAAAACATTTGCATACTGCAGTCGATGATTCGTGCCGGCGCTTTCCGCCAAAGACTCGCCGATCAAAAGGCTGCCCTTGCGGAGAACGCTGAGGCCATCACGCTTCTTCAGGGCCTTGGCCGCGGCATGCTTGTTCGTCGCGACATTGCTCTTGATATGGATGCTCTGGACCGCCAGACGTACATCACCACCAAGCTTCAAGGCTTCATTCGTGGCGTCATCTACCGCCGCCAGCAGCGCGAGCTCCTGGACGAGCTCGAGTCCCACAGCCCGCAGATCGCCATACTTCAGGCGCACTCCCGTGGTGCTCTTCTGCGAGGCGAAATCGCCGACATCATCGGACAACTTGAGGACGAAGAGGAGATCCTGGTTGACTTCCAGGCACGCGCGCGGGCGTTTATGGTGCGGGCGAGGTTCCTAGAAAAGCAGCGTTTCTTCAAGGCCAACATGGAAAAGGTCATCAAGATCCAGAGCTTCGTCCGCGGCAAGATCCAAGGCGAGGCATACAAGAGTCTAACGCACGGCAAGAACCCGCCGGTCAATGCAGTCAAGAACTTTGTCCATCTGCTCAACGACAGCGACTTTGACTTCAACGAGGAAGTCGAGTTTGAGCGCATGCGCAAGACGGTGGTGCAAAAGGTGCGGCAGAACGAGTCACTGCAGCAGTACATTGATCAGCTCGACATCAAGATTGCGCTGCTCGTCAAGAACAAGATCACGCTGGACGAGGTCATCCGCCACCAGAGCAACTACGGCGGTCACGCGATGGGCATGATTGCCAACTCGACCATGGTTTCGGCCAACCAGTTTGATCTCAAGGCGCTCAACAAGAACTCGCGCAAGAAGCTGGAGCTGTACCAGCAGCTCTTCTTCAACCTGCAGACCCAGCCGCAGTACCTGGCCCGTCTTTTCCGGCGGCTCCGGGAGACTGGCTCGGCGGAAAAGGACAGCAAGCGCATCGAGCACTTGATGATGGGCCTGTTTGGCTATGCGCAAAAGCGCCGCGAGGAGTACTACCTGCTCAAGGCGGTGGCGCGTTCCATGCAGGAGGAGATTGATGCGTGCATCGGGCTCCCGGACTTCCTGCGCGGAAATTTCTTCTGGGCGAAGCTGCTGGGCAACTACACAAGGTCTCCCCGCGACCGCAAGTACCTGCGCGACCTTTTGGGGCCGCTGATCCGCGAGAACGTTGTCGACGATCCGGGCCTAGACCTCGAGAGTGACCCGCTCCAGATCTACCGGTCGGCGATTGCCAACGAAGAGCTGCGTACCGGCCAGCCCAGCTTCCGACACCCCGACGTGCCGCGCGACGTGGCCATCAAAGATCCCGAGACTCGCGATCTGTTTATTGACCACATGCGTGATCTGCGCGAAATCTGCGACCAGTACCTGGTGGCGCTGGAGGAGCAGCTGCAGCGCATGCCCTATGGGCTGAGGTACATGTGTCGCCAGGCCTTCCAGATGCTGTGTGCGCGCTTCACGCATGAGCCCAAGCACGTGGTCCTGGGCGTGGTGGCGAACTGGCTGTGGAAGTTTTACCTGCAGCCTGCCGTCATCAGTCCCGAGACGTTTGGCGTGATTGAACGCACGCTGGGCCCGCTGCAGAAGCGCAACCTGACCGAGGTAGCCAAGGTGCTGAGCCAGATTGCGTCTGGGCGGCTGTTTGGCGGCGAGAACATTTACCTGCAGCCTCTGAACGAGTTTATCGAAGACGCCATCAACCGGCTGCTGGCGATTACAGATCAGCTGATGGCGGTGGCTGATGCCGAGAGCACGTTTGATATCGACGAGTTCAACGATCTGTATGCCAAGGTCAAGCCAACGCTGTACATCAAGATGGCGGACATTTTTGCCATCCACGGGCTGGTCGCGTCGGAACTGGCGGCTATGTGCCCCAACCGCGACGACGTGCTGCGCGAGATTATGCAGGAGCTGGGAAGCGCCAAGACCAACGAAAACGAAATGACGGCTACGGGCTCGTCAGATATCCAAATGTTCCTGACGCCCAAGCTGCACAATGTTGACGATCCCGAGGCGCTAGTCAAGACGCTCTTCATGGAGACGAAGCGCTGTGTGCTGTATATCATACGCGTGCAGCAGGGCGCCAACCTGATGGACATTCTAGTCAAGCCCATCACGCCCGAGGACGAGCACAAGTGGTGCATGCTGCTGGAGGAGGACTTTTCCGACGAGGCCAACACGCGCGGAGCGTACTCGGACGCCAACATGATGGACGTGACGCGCATGACGTACTGTGAGCTGAAGCGCACGGCGCTGGAGAACGTGGTGCGGCTGGAGCAGATGGGCCGCATCTCCAAGCACAACCACTACCAGGACATTCTCAACGCCATTGCGCTGGACATTCGCACCAAGAGCCGGCGCCGCGTGCAGCGGCAGCGCGAGCTGGAGGGCGTGCGCATGACGCTGGCGAATCTGGAGCAAAAGGCCAAGTACCTGGAGCAGCAGCGCAAGAGCTACGACGACTACATTGAGCAGGCGATGAAGACGCTGCAGAACAAGAAGGGGTAAGTGAAAGTGGTGGTGGTGGTGGCAGACCCTGGACCTTGGACCCGAGAACCCCGAGACAAATGCTAACAGCGGTGCAGAAAGAAACGCTTCCTCCTGCCCTTCACCAAGCAGTACAACCACCAGCGCGAGCTGGAGCGCAGCGGGCGCGTGCCCAAGTTCGGGTCGTACAAGTACAGCGTGCGGCAGCTCAATGACAAGGGCGTGGTGGTGGGGTGGAACGGCATCAGCGAGCGCGACTGGGACCGCATCAACATGACGATTTCGTGCGACGAGGTCGGCGTGTTTTCGTTTGAGGGCCTGCGCGGCCACGTACAGATGCCGGGCGCGTCGGCGCTGGTGCACATTGAGGATCTGCTGCAGGCGCAGTTCGAGTCGCATCAGTTCATGAACCTGTTTGAGGGCAGCCTGAAGCTGAATGTCAACCTGCTGCTGCATCTTTTGTACAAGAAGTTTTACCGGACGCAGTGAAGTGGGGGAGCGGCGGTTTGGTGTGTGTGAGGGGGGAGGGGATAGGGGTAAAACGGCGTTTCGGCGGCTGGACTGGAGTGAACTGGGTCTGGGCGTGGGCGTGGGCGTGGGCGTGGGCGTGGGCTTGGGCTTGGGCTTGGGCTTGGG
>JADILG010000710.1:0-10620 GCA_017591655.1 Thielaviopsis populi
CCCTGAAACTCCGCCCTCCGCCCTTTTCCCCCCGCCATATTTTATATGCCCAAATGTTGATGATCATAGGACTAATTTCCGGCATCGCGGCCGCCGTGGCGCGTTTTGGTATATTTTGTTTCAGTCTCAGAAATCAAAATCTTATTCTTCACAACCCCCACAAGCTGTGTTTGACCAACTTTCCCAGTATAAGATTTCGTCGGCGTTGGATCAGGTGGTAGTGAACCCGCGCACCGGCAAGATGGAGCGCATCTTAGTTGATCTCGAGGTAATTTATCCAGAGCCCAATATCCGCGGGGCAGAACTCAGTTTTGAAGAGGTCTGGGCGCGGAATCGCGGCTGGCTGGATCGATTGTGGGACGAGGAGGAGGCGTCAATGGTTGGTGTTGATGTTGATGTGGACGAGTCGGTGTCACAGTATGACGACAGTTTTATGTTACAACAACAGCAGCAGCGGCGGCGGCAGCAGGAAGAGGAGGAGGAGGAGGAAAGGCGACAACGGCAATACCAACTACAGCAGCAACGAGGGCAGAGACAGAAGCTTGAGATGCACCACGATCATGTCGGCGCCGAAGGTGATGAAAACTCGTACGCCCATGCGCGGGCACGGCCAATACAGCAGCAGAAGCTGGCTGTCCACCAAGACAGTCCAGAGTCCCGGCCACACAAGATGCAGATCCACCGCGACGGCATCGTACCACAGAAGCAAAAGCTATCAATACACCGCGATGACGAGCCCGTTATGCCTAAAAAGCAAAAGATGGCTATCCACCGCGACGAGTTTGCAGATGAAAACAGGCTTGTCTCTGCTTCTCCGGGACATGCAGCGCGCTTGTCGGCGCAAAAGATACCGATCCATGGCGATGAGCCTGTAGATGAGAATGGAGTGGCCATCCAGCAGCAACAGCGGCCGGCGAAGAGCAAGAAGAAGATGGTGGACTACAATGAGACGCAGATCAGTAGGTTCTCCGGTCCTTGGGGTTCCTCCGAACAAAGCAAGCACTAACTGTCCTGTCTCTCTAGTCAAAGCGAAGCTGGACTCGCCCTCCCGGCCTAAAATATCCAAGCGCAAGAGCATGGCGGCAGAACCTACCATGACGATTCACACCAAGTTTGCCACTGACGACATCTATGATATTTTTAATGCGCCTCTCCCAGCAAAGAACAAGGCCAAGAAGGGTTCGGATGATGAGGAGTATGATTCGGACGAGTATGAGAGCGATGCCGAGAGTACGGGGACGACCCGGAATGTCGACATCGAAGACAGCGATGACGATGACGCCAAGAGTGATTGGTCCGACTACACGATCAAGAAGAAGGCGTCTACTCTAGACGACTTGACATGTAAAACGAATCCTGACTTTACTGTTCGTGGTGTTATTGACGACGAGGAAGACGAAGAAGAAGACGACGATGACGATGATGAGAGCGGAAGCGGAAGCGAAGACGAAGAAGAAGATGGGGAAGAAGACGAAGCAGAAGAAGAACATCCAGATACCTCGGACATGAGAGGGGCAGACGACAGTAACCAGTTTAGTCACCTGTCTGAGCAAGAACCATCTCCCGGGTCGATAGAAGACGATATTTTGTTGCTGGCCTCGGCTGGCCCGCAAGCCCAACAGCAGAAGCAGCAGCAGCAACAACACATGATTACACATACAAAGTTTATACCGGTTCCGCCCGAAGACTACGTGCCGCCAACGCGGCCATACCGCGATCCGGCCGAGGTTGCCAACAACAGACTGCCATTCATGACTCCCATTACTGAGCGCACAGAAATGTCTCTTGACTTTCAGCAGACGCAAGGCAAGACGCCAAGTCGCAGCCGGGGAATGATGCACTCTATGCCAGAAGAGGACGAGGAGGAGGATGAGGATGAGGATGAGGATGGGGCTGATGATGAGTCTGTTGATGCCGATGAGATCATGAGCAGCCCGCTGATTGATATGGGCAAGTCGCCTGTCAACTATAACACCAAGATTGCCCAGCCTGCCTTCCCCAAACCTACGACCAAAGCTCTTGCGCCCAAGGGTCCGATCATCAAAGATTTGCAAATCAACCCCATGGATATGGCAATACGAATGGAGATTCTAGACAAGATGCGGCCTCCTTTGGAGACTTATGCGGGCTTCTTTGATCATCGCCATGAAACCTACGGCAAAGGCAATGAGATCCGGCGCTTTGCCAGGGCCATGTCAAAGGCCAAGTCTAGTGGAGACCATCTTGCCGGGCCCGTGATCCGTCTTCCTGACAGCCAGGGAATGTACACTGTTAAGAAGGAGCTTGGCGCTGGTGCCTTTGCGCCGGTCTATCTTGTCGAGAACTCGGCTCCGTACTCGAGCCAGGCCGACGAGGCCGTTGTGTTGCTGGGCCCGAGAGCGTCGCTGTCACGGCATCGCAGCCACCTTGAGGCTCTCAAGATGGAAACACCGCCCAGTATGTGGGAGTTTTTCATGATGAGGCTTGCACATAACCGGCTTGGGCCCCAAGACCGGGCTGTGGCATCGCTGTCGTATGCGCACGAGCTACATTTGTACAAGGACGAGGGCTTCTTGGTGCTGCCGTACCATCCCCACGGGACTCTTTTGGATGTGGTGAACTACTTCCGCGCCGAGCCGTCGGGCGTGATGGACGAGCAACTAGCCATGTTTTTCTCCATTGAGCTGCTCCGCACGGTGGAAGCGCTGCACTCTCGGGCGATTATGCACGGTGATCTCAAGCCTGACAATTGCTTGTTACGTCTTGACGCGGCGTCTTGTTGCGGCTCTGCGGCTGCGGTAGGAACGGCGACGGCAACGGCGACGGCGACGGCGACTGGCTCGCCCGATCCGTATGCAGGTGAGAGCGCAGTTCTGGCATCCCAGTACCATACGGATGGCAGCGGCGGCTGGGCGAGTCGCGGCGTGACGCTGATTGACTTTGGCCGCGGCATCGACATGCGCGCGTTTGTGGTGGACCAGGTGCAGTTCATTGCGGATTGGAAGACCACGGGGCAGGACTGTGCGGAAATGCGCGAGGGCCGGCCGTGGACGTGGCACATTGACTACCATGGGCTGGCAGGTATTATCCACACGCTGCTGTTTGGCAAGTACATTGAAACTGTCCGGGCAGACCAGGGCAGTGCCGTGGGCGAGGGCACGGCTGGTGTTGGCGGGCCGCTTAATGTTGGAGCGGGCAGTCGCAAGTATCGCGTCCGAGAGAGTCTGAAGCGGTACTGGCAGACGGACATCTGGGCGGAATGCTTTGATCTGCTCTTGAATCCGGGCCACTTTGTCGAGCGCGACGGGGAGGGTGGCAAGATGCCGGTTACCAGAGGCCTGAGGCGGGTGAGGGAGCGCATGGAGGCGTGGCTGAGTGCGAATTGCGAGAGGGGCACGGGGTTGAAGACGTTGGTGAACAAGGTTGAGGCGCTGGCGAAGGGCAGACGGTAAGGGATAAGGGACTAGGAACTAGGAATCAGGGTTGGGTGTAAGTGGCTGTACATCTGTACATAGTGTGGTGTAAGTCAGTATTAGGGTTAATGTATATGGATGGACGGGAAGTACGGACCAAGGTTACACCAAGATTACACCAAAGTTACAGGTTACATGAAGCAAACACGAGAATTGGTGGGAGGGGTGAAACAAGGTGGCAGTCACATTGTCACCATACAGGCCAAGCCAATGGACGAGAGGGGGCCAATAGCGACGATGACAGAGACGCCACGAACACAGTACAATCATTTACAGCCACAGCTTGTCGTTGTGGTACGACTCGTGCAGGCGGTGGTGTAGTGGTGGAGGAGGCGTGGAGAAGAAGGGGGGGGGAAAGGTACATGCCACATGTACCTGGCCAGAACAGCAGTACAGTTGAGCAGAAGCCAAGGCAAGTTTGTTGCAGCCACAGACTCTGTCCTCCTCTCCCTTGATCTCAGTGCGCGCCCCCCCCCCCCACTTTTTCTTTTTTGCCAGCTGGCCATTGGCTCGGGAGGGAAGGAGAGAGGAAGGGAAAGGTGGACCCAGTCCCCACGTCGCCACTTTTGCGACGCCACAGCCAATCAAAGCGTGCAGCGGGCGAATCCTGCGCATTGTTTTTTTTTTTTCGCCACGCTCAAATTTTCACTTGAGTCGGCGGCGCCTCGCATTGCGTTTGGGGGGGTCACGCACTGCCCTGCCTCACATTTCCCTCTTTTGTTTCCGTCTCTTTTATATAAGCTGGACTTTGGCCCGGTAGCTCAAGCCACGTTTGTCCAGCCACATGTCCAGTGTTTGTCAAGCCTCAAAGCCTCACTCGAAAGCCTCACTCCAAAGCCTCACTCCAAAGCCTCACTCCAAAGCCTCACTCCCGACCGATCCAGCAGCCAACCCATCAATCGACCTTGCTTGCTAGAGCGACTCCATCGCATTAAGCTCAGGAGCTACTAAAAGCAGTTCTCAGAGCTTTTTTTTTTTTTGCCAGAGCTGCGCAAGCTCGCGCAGCCGTCGCGATCTTTTTCTTATGCGTGTGTGTGTATCTGATTGTTTTTTTATTTGGCTTTCCTCTAACTATCGCGAGCTTCAATCAAAGAAAACATTCAATACTGACCGGAGGACAAAAGGCCATTCAACCAGTCAATCAGTCAATCATTGAATAGCCGCTAGTGTCTCGTAATAGAACTGCTGCAGTGTGCGCCCACCCCCCCAGCAACAGCAACAACAACAACAGCAGCAAAGAAAGCCTTTGTTGAATGCGCCAGATTCGATCGCAGCCACTCAAAATACTGCCACAACCTCGACGATAACGACGCGCTTTAGCCCTCTACGCGCCGCCATAGAATAAAGCATAGACGAAGAACCGCACCCGGTCTCTTTTCCTTTGTCGCCTTTTTTACCCAAGGAAGCCTCGGCTGAGACGCTTGCTTGCTCGCCTTTTTTTTCTTCACTCTGCTTTCTTCTTGTCTGCTTCGCCGTCGCGCCTTGCGCCTGCCAACATCGCATCGCATCGCATCGCAACCACCACGCGTGCGCGCGCGCTTAGAATTTTCCGAGACTCCTCCCCTTACATCCACACACACACACACACTACACTACACTAAACTACACTTGCTGTCTGCCATGTCGACTGAAAGTAATGGCAGCAGTCTCCTGCTGCCGCAAGCGCCGCCCCCACCACCACCACAGTCCGTAGCCGATCATGTGCCTGCCCCAGTCCCCAGTCCATCGCCCGTGCCCCCCGTCACGTCCGCTGTCCATTCGCCTTCGGCTGAGGCTGCGGCGGCTGCTGTTGCTGCCATCCATGCCGATGCATTAGCAGCACAGGCTCACGCGCAAGCTCACGCTGATGCCCAGGCTCAAGCCCATGCTCAAGCCCAGGCTCAAGCCCATGCCCAGACACAAACCCACATGCAAAACGGCGTCCACGAGCAGCAGCAACAGCAACAGCAACAGCAACAGCAACAGCAACCACAACCACAACAACCTCACGATAGTGCCACCGGAAGCCCCAATCCGCTGAAACGGTCGCTCGAGGCGACCCAAGAAGAAGATGCCGAACGGCTCAAGGTTCCGCGCTTGGATGGCGAGGCCTTCAACGTTTCGCACCATAACTCTCCGGCTACCACCACTGCCCCTGCTCCTGCCGAGGTAAATGGGCCACAGTCCACCAACTCTTCCGCCGACCTTCAAACACACGACCACCACCAACAACAACAACAACAAGAACAACAAGAACAGCAGTCACATGAATTGCAACCGCACCAGCAGCACACAGAAGCCCATTTCCAGGCTCAGGCTCAGGCTCAGTCACAGCTCCAATCCCAGCCTGCAGAGCAACAACAAATACATCCGCATCTTTCCTCTCACACTCCCACTCCTGCCCCCACTACCAACTCGACGTCGCACGAACTCCCCCACGACCCAAACCAGCAGCAACAATCTCAGCAGCAACATCAGCAGCAGCAGCAGCAGCAACATCAGCAACACCACCAATTACACCAACCACAGTCGCAACACGAACACCACACGCGCAACCTGACGCCCGACGAGCAGCAGGAAGTCATGCGCCTCATCGACACCGATGTAGCTGCGCGCGCCATTGAGGCTTCTGCGGCCAACGTGGCCAATGTGGCTAACGCCGCAGCTCCAACGGCTTCCATGGACACCACTGTCCAGATCAACGTACCCACCAACTCTGCCCAGGTCGTCGAAGCAGCCAATGCCCTGAGCCAATCCCAGGCCCAGCAAGCCATGGCCAGTGTCCCCGTCAACACAAACTCGGCGCCTCTGGATGTCAATGTGGATAATGTTCATCATGCCGCTGTGGCGATTCACGAGGCCGGCAAAAACCAGGCCAACATGTCGTATCCTGGTCCGCAATTACAGCCCGGGCCCGGTCCTTTGTCACTCCCTCACACTCCCTCGCGGCCCATGAGCTTTCCTCTTGCCTCTCCACAGACAGGTTCTGGTGAGTTGACCTCCCTCCACGGCACACCATGCCATGCGCGCTTGCTAACATGTCAACAGAGAAGCCATATGGCTGCAGTCATTGCGACATGAGCTTCCGCAGGCTTCATGATCTCAAGCGTCACAGCAAACTGCACACCGGCGAAAAGCCCCATGTCTGCCCCAAGTGTGAGCGTAAGTTTGCTCGCGGCGATGCCCTGGCACGCCATAGCAAAGGCGTTGGTGGGTGCGCTGCTCGCCGGACAAGCATGAATACCTTTGTGGATACCAACGATCTCGAAAACCACGGCCTCTTGGCTGGCGACTCTGCCTCCATGGGCAGCGTGGTCTACGGCCAGGCCGACGATCGCACGGGCATTGCCCAGTCCGACAACCGCTTCCACACCACCGACAGCCAGTTCCACGACTCGCGCATGTCCTCGCTGCAGCTCCAGCCCAGCGCCCGCGACGCCACTGCCACGACTATCAGCTCGACTGCTGCCCCCGTCTACAGCACCGTGGGCATGCCGGCTGCGTCCAAGGACCTCACAGACGGCAATGCGCAAGCATCAGCAGCATCAGCAGCAGCAGCAGCAGACCCGCAGCGCGCCACGGACCTCGGCCTCGCGCGAACCGCTGACGACGGCAGCGCCGATGACAAGGCGCGCGCCGGCTCCGCGGCGGCCGCGGGAACCGTGGGCGTCTCGTTGGTGTCGACCGCGTCACTGACGTCGCCGGCGCCCGCCGTCGTGGCAGCGCCAACGATTGCGTCGCCTGCGGCCACGCCTGCCGCGACCACGACGGCCACGACCACGACGGCGGCCGACCCCAGCTTGAACATGTTCACGTCGGGCAACGCGGCTATCTGGACGTATATAATCAGCCTCGAGGCACGGCTGGCCACGCTGGAAAAGACGGATCGCGAAAAGTCGGAGCAGATCCTGGCGATGGAAAAGCACATTGGCTTGATTGCGACGCAGCTCTCTGCACCCAAGGAGTGAGCAAGGGTCAGCGGCTGGTTGGGTTTGTCTCTTTTTTTTCTTTTCCTTTTGTCTTATTTTTTTTCTTTTTTTTAAAAGAATTCCCCCGTTCTCTTCTCGTGCTTTGGTCGCTATTGAGGCTTTGTTGTACTTCTTTTTCCTGTATTTACCGCACGGCCATTGATTTTGTTGTTACGCGCAAAGCTGAATTTCTTATTTTGTTTTTCTCGATGCCTTTTTCTTGAAGCCAGCTTTGTACAATTCTTTATTGCATTTTCTTTTTTTTTTCTTCGAATATTTGACTTTTCATGGAAAGACGTGCATGAAAATAAAATGCACAGAAAATAAATCAAGACGAAAAAAAGAAACAAATTGACCGTGTATAAAAAATGAAATCTAGTCTGGCCAATTCTTTTTTCTTTTTTACCGGTGGTTGTTTTTGTTTTTTGTTCTTCTGGAATATCAAACGCACCAGCAATGAAATAGAAGACCGAGTCCGGAACGCCTTGCGCCAGAATCAAGATGCCGAGAGAGGGAAACAGAAAATAGAAAAGAAAGGAAAGGAAAACGAAATGCTGTCACACACAGACAAACACGCAGCAGACAAACAAACAAACAATGCACCAAATAACCCGGAGCCGTGCTTCGTTTTCTGGGCTTGTTTAGGCCCCGCTCCCCCGCTCTCACTCGCCCTTGCGGCGCTTCTCGTTCTCGCGCTGTAGCGACTTGAAGAAGCCGGCGTGGCCCTTCTTCTTCTTCATCAGGGCCTTGTTGGCGCTCTTGTTGTGCTCAATGTAAGCCATGTCGTTGCCGCCGCTGAGGCCCTTGAGCGAGCCGGCGGTGCGGCGGGCGCCCTTGCGCAGCGGCTTGCCGTCGGGCCCGTAGAACATGTTGCCGTCAGCGGCGAGGCCGGCAGCCTCCTTCTCCTCGTCCTTCCAGCTCTTGCTTTCCTGGTCGACGAGCAGCTTCTGCAGCAGTTCGCGCCGGGACTCGGGCGTGGCGAAGGCGAGGTCGGGCGTGTTTTCAATGTTCTTGAGCTGCGTGATGACCTTGAAGGCGTAGCCCTGGTCGACCAGGAAGGCCTGGCGCTTGGACGAAAAGGACATCTCGACCGTGTCCTTGGACACGAGCGAGTAGAAAAAGGCATTGAAGCCCTCTTCGTTACGGCGCTTGGCTCGTAGCACGCGGCCCAGGCGCTGGGCCTCTTGGCGACGAGAACCATACTGTGCAGAGATCTGGATCAGGCACGTAGCTTCCGGCAGATCCAGCGAAGTGTCGCCGATCTTGGACAGGAAAAGCGTGCTGCAGTTGGGCGATGAGCGGAAGAACTCGAGAATCTCCTGGCGCTCGGCGTTGCTGGTGCCGCCGTACAAAAAGGGCTTCATGAGCTTTTTGGCATACACCTCGAGGGCGTAGACATTGTCGGAGAAGACAATGATCTTGTCGCCGCGGCTCTCGTGGTACTTGATCAGGTATTGGCAGGCCTGGAACTTGGACGGGTTCATGACACAGAACAGCGAACGGCTCCGAGCACTAGCCTTGAGGTACTGCTCATAGAACTCGGTCGGCATGGGACACCAGACGACGGCGCACTGGACTTTGGCAATAAAGCCCTTTTGCGACAGCTCCATCCAGTTGGCCTCGTACAGCTTGGGGCCGATGAGGAAGTTCAGATCCTCAATCTTGTCATCTTCTCTCAGCAGCGTGGCCGTCAGGCCGAGCTTGGAGTGTGACTTGATGGAGCCGACGACGCGGCGGAACATTTGCGCGGGCACGACGTGCACCTCGTCAAGCAGCATCAGACCCCACTCGCGATTTTGCAGAAACTTCATCATCTTGGCTGACTCGTGAGCACGCTCCCGCGTGTTAGTTACCATGGAGTACGTGGTGACAATGATGCCGGTGTTGCCGGTAAACACAGACTTGCTATCGGACGAAAACACGGCGATGCTGTCGGGGTCAATGTTGGACCATTTCAAGAACTCGTTTCTCCACTGAATGGCAGACATGTTGCTGGTAGCAAGCACCACTACACCCTTTCGGATGGTGCACGCTGCCGTGACCCCGACCAGGGTCTTGCCAGCGCCACAGGGCAAGACGATGATTCCAGACTTGGCGCGTCCGTTGCCAAACATCTTACTAAGACTCTTTTCCTGGTAGGGACGGATCTGCGTGCCTGGTCTGAGATCAATCTCCAGGTTGGGGTTCACGTGGTCGTTGCGGAAATCGTATTCTTCCAAGGCGGGATAGTGCAATGCCAGACACCGCTGGGCAGTGGCGCCGACCTTTTCGTCCTTGATTTGAAAGGCATGGATGACCTCCTGGGAGTCGACGTCGTCGTCGTCCTCTTCCTCGGCGGCGTGGGACTGGATTGGCTGCTCGCCGTTGGGCTTGGCTTCCTTGAGTCCCTCGGCTTCGCGCACACCAGCGGCATCCTTGGTACCGGCGATAACCAGGCCAGCCATGGTGGGTGCCACTGTGGTGGTCTCCTCGGCACCCTGGACTCTGAAAGAGCCGATTTCCCAGTCCTTGAGCAGAATCTGCAGTACATTGGCGTCGGTGGTTTCAACATAGTACTTGTTGTTGCGCAAGACGAGCTTGACCTTGCCGTAGCTCCTGCCACAGTAGGTAATGTACTCCTTGACATTGGGAGGCATGTCCGTTTTCAGGAAGCGATCCAGCGTGTTGATAATGTCCATGGGGTTCAGGCCCACGGACACGGCGGCGTACAGACTGTGAGTTGTGAGGCGGTATTCGTGGATAAAGTGCGGCCGGGATGTCGGCTCGGCTATAGTGATGAGAAAGTCCTGCACGCGGGGCGCAAGCGGATGGAAACTCTCGAGGACAAGCTTGCCCCAGCCATCGATGCGGAGAGGCAGTGTTTGGTGGTTTGGCTTGAGGCGCAGGCCGGTAAAGTCGCGTTTGTATGTGGGTTCGAAAAAGCCGGTGGCCATGTCTTTGACGCCCGAGCTGAGGTCGTAGGGGAATGCGCTGATGTCGAACTTTTGGATGTTGCGGGCGATGGCCTTGTTGAGGTCTTCGGGGATGTCGCTGGCCTCGATGACATCGGTGTCGTCATCGGCGGCGGTGCTCCGGGGCGTCGCTGCTCCGGGTGTCGAGCCCTTGGAGATGCGGCCGGCCTTGAGAGCGCCTTCGTTGGCACTGGGGGCTTTGCGCTTAGTGGCCGAAGACATGGTGATGGTAGAATCGGGGGGGGGGGGGGGGGGGGGTTTTTTTTTTTT
>JADILG010000711.1:0-10619 GCA_017591655.1 Thielaviopsis populi
GGTGGGGGGTGGGTGGATTAGGAGTAAGGGGGGGTGAGGGGGGGGGAGAGGAGAGGGAAAAGAGATTTGATGGATGGATGGATTCACGGGGATGAGACAGGAGAAAAATAGAAAGTGAAAAAGAAAAAGAAAAAAAAGAAATCAGTAGCGCTCGACGTACCTTTGCGCGTAGCCTTCAGCACCTTCTTCATGACCTTGTCGTCAGCAAGAGGCACAGCAAAGGGCACCAGCGAGGCCTTGGCGACGACGGGCTTCTCAGCCTCCATCTCGACATCCTCAGCCGGAGCGGCGGCAGCGGGAGCCTCAACGGCAGGAGAAGCCTCGACGGCGAGCTGCTCCTCAATGTGCTCCTCCAGCTTGGCCTTCTTGGCCTTCTTGTCCTTCTTGTCCTTCTTGACGGCCTTGTGCACGCCCTCGGTCTCGGACCGCTTCTTGTCCTTCTTGTCCTTCTTCTCCTTCTTGGGCTTCTCGGACGCCATTGTGTCTAGGTGTTGTGTGTGCGGGTGTGGATGTGTGCGTGTGTGTGCGTGTGTGCGGGTGTACGACGACGACAGAGAGACGGCGAGGGCGGCGGTGATGTCAACGGAGAATCCGATCGAGATCGAGATGCGAGGCGTTCAGAGAAAAGATGGATGATGGCGTGTTTCTTTTTTGTTGTTTTGTCGTGGATGCGAAAAACAAGAATAAAAAATTAAAAAAAAAAGCCTCCCAAAAAAAAGGAATTTAAAAAAGAAAAAGAGCGTTTGCGAAACTTTTTTTTTTTCTGTTATCAGTGATGCGCCAGTGCCCAGATAAGGCGGATGGAAGTGGGGCCCAAATGCACTGCAGAATCTGTTCGGATCATCTATGTTCCAGTACAGTAGGCGCACTGTGACCGACACGGCGTGCAATTTTTCGAGGGGGCTTGCGTGTGGCTGAGTCAGCTGTCGGTGCTGACCCATTCTTGCACGGTGATTGGGCGGGCTGCACAAGCGCCCAAGGGCTTTGCCTCTCCGGCTCTCCGGCTCTCCTTCCCCCTCCCCCCCCCTCCGGGGACTTCGGCTTCGGTGCGGGTGGGCTCTTGGAGTCGCCGGCGTGGCAGGCTTTTGGGGAGGAGAGGCAGAGATTGGTGCGTGGCTGGGTTGTGGCTCGACGCTGGCTGCACAGAGACGTCAAACAATTACGGGAGCGAGCAAAGACCACGCCAAGAAAACTTCACTGTCAAGACTTGCAGACAAGAATGGCGTGGGAAACGGCGTGCGTGGGAAACGATGCTGGCGTAGTTCTATTATCAGTCGCTTACAAGCCAGTGGCATAAAAAAATGTGATGTACAGCTATGTTTTAAACAGGTCGTCTGCACAGTCCGGCAATCCAATGGTCTATTCTATTGTCTGGGCCACGGCAGCTTTACTCTTCGTCGGCAAACTCGGCACGGCCGGCCTTGGAGTTGAGGTAGTGGTTGCTGCGGCGGAGGTTAGCAGGTGCTTCGGCAAGAAGGCCTGGCTGGCTGATTGAACGAGCGGGAAATGCGTACCGGTGGATGGCCCACTGCATGGTGTAGTAGCCGACAATCATGGGAGGCGCCCAGTACAGAACCTGGGACGAGAAGCGTCTCCAGACGTTGAAGATGGCGTCGTGCATGGCACCGGCCAGAGGGTTCTGGCGGTTGGCGGCGACACCGTAGGTGACAATGCCCTTCTGCTTCATGTTGTCTGCAACGCATTGCCGTTAGTCTTGTCGTCCATTCGAGGTGCGGTCGGTGTCCTGTATCGCAGTCGCAGTCGCAGCGCAGCGTGTGTCGCGGGTCTCATGCGTGGCAAGTGGCCGCAGCCGTAGCCGCAGCCGCAGCCGCCGGCTAATGCCTGGCATCGCAATTGGCCTGCTGATACGTCGAGTTGGTGTGTCGGGAACAGGCAAAGGCAGGTTTATACGTACGGATGTGACCCCACCAGCCAAGGTAGCTAGAACGCGAGTGTTAGCAGATTGCGGCCAAGCAGAGTGCGGCGCCGAGAGTCTCCAACCAGCCAGCTTCAGGCCGTGGCAGCAGAAGCCGGCCGGCAGCGGCAGCCACCAAAGACAAACAATCCCGACAGAGAGGTGCAAAAAAAACCCTCCAAAAAAAGAAAAAAGACAAAAAGAGAGAACATACTGAGAGTTGGTGCCAAGCTTGATGTTGGCACCACCCAGACGGGCCTGCGTGGGCTGCATTTTGACAAGAGTTGGAAAGAAGAGATGGAAGAGATCGATAGAGACAGGCAAAAGGCAGAGCCGTGTGCAGATGCGTGCGTGACAAGAATGCGAGGTTCTCAAAGCTGCAGTCGTGAATTGCTGCCGTTCCGAGAGAATTCAGACCTTGTGCTAATTGGACGAGACAAAACGTGATTCCCGACCCAGATTCGTGCCCCGTCTGGGCCTAGCGTGTGCTTAGTCATTGTGTGGGTCTGCCAAGGAGCGCAGCCTTGGAGATGCAGCCTTGTAAACAGGGCAGCATAAGGAAGAAAAAGCGGGGCCGTCAGATGAGAGAACGAGAGGTGCAGATCGGGAGAGTTTGTCGAGAAAAAAAAGAAGAAAGAAGAAAAGAAAAAGAAAATAGAAAAAAAAAGAAAAGAAATACGCCGGCTTTCCAGTCTGCATTCATAATTCCATAACACCATTTCCTTCGTGTCTGTTTCTCCTGCTTGCACTGTTTTGTACCGCCGTCGATAACGCTTTATGCACGTTTGAGCTGTCTTTGGCCACACCTGCTCCGGCTTGACTTCACCCCCCACCTTGCGCACACATACGCACACGCACACACACACACACATACAGAAACACACACACATACAGAAACATACACACACACACACACTCAACTCGACAATGGCCAACATCCTCAACCTTGCCTACCGCCTGGCCGTCCCTGCCGCCATCGGCGTCGCCGCCATCCAGTCCTCCATCTACGATGTCAAGGGTGGATCCCGCGCCGTCATCTTCGACCGCCTAAGCGGAGTCAAGGAAGACGTGATCAACGAAGGCACCCACTTCCTGCTGCCGTGGGTTCAGAAGAGCATCGTGTTTGACGTGCGGACAAAGCCCCGCAACATTGCTACCACCACTGGCTCCAAGGATCTGCAGATGGTCAGCTTGACCCTCAGAGTGCTGCACCGTCCCGAGGTCAAGGCTCTGCCCAAAATCTACCAGGTAAGCTAGCTCGCGTCTACATGATGCCGTGTGCCACCACCACCACCACCACCGCCGAGTCTTTGCTAACCACCGCCGTCCCCCCCCCTCCCTTTCCCGCCTTGCTAGAACCTCGGCCTCGACTACGACGAGCGCGTCTTGCCCTCCATCGGCAACGAAGTCCTCAAGAGCATCGTCGCCCAGTTCGACGCCGCCGAGCTCATCACCCAGCGCGAACAGGTCAGTCAGCGCATCCGCGACGACCTGACGCGCCGCGCCGCCGAGTTCCACATTGCCCTGGAAGACGTCAGCATCACGCACATGACCTTTGGCCAGGAATTCACAAAGGCCGTCGAGCAGAAGCAGATTGCCCAGCAGGACGCCGAGCGCGCGCGCTTCATTGTCGAAAAGGCCGAGCAGGAGCGCCAGGCCAACGTCATCCGCGCCGAGGGCGAGGCCGAGTCTGCTGATACCATTAGCAAGGCCATTGCCCGCTCCGGCGACGGTCTTATCCAGATCAGAAAAATCGAGGCCAGCAGAGACATTGCCCAGACGCTGGCCCACAACCCCAACGTTTCCTACCTGCCTGCTGGCAAGCAGAGCGGCCAGTTTCTGCTCAACGTTGGCAAGGCCTAAGTCTGAAGTTGAGAGTGAGAGTTGAGTTGAGAGTGCAAGCCGGGCATGACGCGTACTAGCTTTAGGGTCGCCCGCATGAGATGGAGAGAGGGAAATGGACACCGGTCGGGGGCGGATTAGAACAGCCGTTTGTACAATTAGGACTACTACACCACACCACACCCAGAATATCACGAGAGACCAACCCAAGTCCACTCACATCTGTATAATACAAGACAAGTCATCAAGCAAAATACGCAGCTGGCCGTGTGCACACAACATGGCCAACGAGGATGAAAAGAAAAAAAAAGAAAAATGTAGGCATGTCCAGGTAGTTGTTCAATTCTTCATGCGCCAAACTGTCCGTTTCCTACGATTTCTCTTCTTCTTCTTCTTCTTCTTCTACTACTACTTCCTCTACTTCCTCTGCTCTATGTCGCCGGCGCCACAAACTCGCCGTCCTGCAGTCGCCAGCCCTTGGCCTGCATCGAGTTCCACTTCTCCTTGACCTTGACACGAACCAGCTCGCCCGACGCGCGCGCATCCTCGGCGCTGTCGTGGCCCTGGCCCGACCCGTCGTCGACCTGGATCTTGCGGTTGAGATGGGCCGAGGCCAAAGCCTTGAGGCCCATGCGCGACGGCAGGCCGCTGCGCGTGGGGTACAGCAGGACGGTGTCGATGAGCCTGGGGTGGATGATGCGCGCGGCGTTCAGGTCGTTCTCGAGGCCGTGGCCGATGAGCAACGTGTCGGGCGTGAGCAGGGCGAAGAGCAGGGCGCGCGCCGCGGCCGGCGAGCTGACAATCTTCAGCTGGTTGCTGCGCACGACCGTCACGTCGCCGCCAGGCGCCGGCGCCGGGATGGGCTCTTCGAAGCCGGCCCAGGGCTCTGCGTTGACGAGGTCCTGCGGGAACACTCCAGAGTAGCGCGAGTTGAGGTCAAGAATGGCGCCCTGGGGCTGCACGAGAACGTCGAGGATGATGTCGCCCGACGGCCAGGCTGTTGCTGTGAGACGCACGAGTTCGATTCCGTTCACGGTATAGCACATCTCGCAGTCGAAGCACACGGCCTTGGCGTCTGTAGCTGGCGCATCGTTGGGCGGCGTCGCGGCAAAAGGAAGGACGTGGGCCAGCCGAGGCGTGTCGGTGACCTTGAACACGTGGCAGTCGCCGGTCGTGCAGCCCGGACTGTCGCCCACGGCCTGGTTGCAGCAGCGGTATTTCCGGTCTCCCTTGGCACGGGTCTTGCCGGCAGTTGAGACGGGACTGGTCCAGTACAGGCGGCCAGGATGGTAGGTGCAGGACCCGCCCGAAGTAAGAGATCCGTCTTCGAGACGGCGGTCTGGGAATACCTGGAAGCGCCGTTCGCAGCGGTCGCATTTCTCCCAGCCCTGGGACATGGCCATGGCAGCGGACGCTTTGGCAACCTCTGTCTCGGTGGGGGGCGTAGGGACGTAGCCATGCTGGGCCAGGTCCCGGATGGGTGTTTCGATGTAGCCGGCAATAGTCACCTCTTGTTCTGGTGTCAAGCCAGTATCAATGATTTTGGGCTGGCTGCCGGCCTCGCCCTTGGGTTTGGCGGGGGGGGTTTTGGCAAGCTCGCGCTCCTTGAGCCAGCCTTCGGTGGTCATCTTCTTGTAGCCCGAAAGGCGGGCACCCACTATATTGCGGTACACGTTGCTCGGGCCAGCAGCAATGGTCCCCTCTACCTCTACGGCCATCTTGTTGGCGTCGTCTTGAGAGAGAAACAACTCTATTCGGGAAGAGTGTGTGTCCCGCAGAAGCCCGTCCAGACGAATGAGCTCGGCATGGAGCATTTGAATGACTTTGAGTCTGCCTGCAAAGCCAATGGGGTCGGCTGCCACCGTCCTGGGAGTGAGAAGGGCGCCCTTTTGGGGTTTGGGGGGCGCCTTGAGGGGTATGGCTGCTTGTTTCGGTGGCTGCTTGGAGGCAGCGGCGGTGGGCGTAGGTGAATGGCTTGCTGTCTTGTGAGCTGCTGAGGGAGCAGAAGAGGAACGCGGCGCGACGCGTGAAGATGGAGGCTTTTGGCGCAGTGCTGAGCTCAAGGCGGTGGAGGGGGGGCCAGCAGCAGGCTTGGCTGGGGCGGCAGCGGGAGCATATTTGCTGGAGCCGTTCGAAATGACGGGTTGGGAGTGTTGTGACGGCGTCTCACGTTTAGGCTGTGGCACAGTGGAAGCGGCAATGGCGGCTACTGGGGTGGCGGGCTCAGACTTCATCGGCTGCGCGGGCCGAGAAGATGCTGTAGGCTGCAACGACAGGCTAGCGCTGCTTTTGGCGCGTTTGGACAGCAGCAGCTCATCAGTGGCAGCTGTGAGATCATAGGACCGTTTCTTAGAGACAGGAGGCTGCTGTGTGCTGCTGTTGCTTGGCTGGCCATCGGGCGCGGGCGGGGTGTCGTGGTCGTTGGGGCGATCGGCATGTCCAAACAAGCATTTGAAAGCGGTGCACGCGGGGCCAGCGGGACACGGCAGATGCTTGAGATTGGGAAGAGTTGCTGCCATGGCGCAGCGCGAGACCAGGACGGGGACGGGGAAGAATACAAGTGCTGTGACGCGCGGCGCCGAGAGCTGCGCGTGGTTGTTTGGTGGTGGTGGTAGTGGTGGTGGAGGATGATGATCGATAAACAAGGCAATGAATGGCGCCAGTCCAAGTTCGAATTTTGCCTTGAGAGATGAACGACAGCCGAGCAGAAGCAGCAGAAGCAACAGAAGCAGCAGGCACAGAATCAGACGCAGAAGCAGTCGCAGTCGCAGTCGATGCCGATCGACACCACCAACGCAAGATCACAAAAAGCAGCAACAACAAGGCCGATGCTGATTATCAACATCACCAAAATGAATGATGCACAACCAAAAATGGCGCGGCGTTCGAGGCTACACTATCGCAAAGGCCGGCGGCAGCTCGTGGGCACAGCAAGAAAATGAAGCACTGGAAGGTCAACAAGGCTACGGAAATTTTTTCTTCTTCAATTTTTTCTGCTCGCCGAGATGCCGTGACAAGTGAAGGTGGTTTGTCGAGGCTGAGGCTCGCAAACAGAAGGAGCAACAAGGCTGCAGCTACGACGAACTGGCAGCTGGCGGGCAGCTGGTCTACGCTCTGGCCAACGCCTTGGCGGCCTGTCACACAATGTCATTATGCATGTGGGAGCTTTAACCCCTGGCCATGTACTGCATGGGCCAGACCCGTAAATAGCCACGCCCCTTTGTGTGGTAGGGTATGTAACCCTGGGAGGGGCCTGAGGAAGGGCCTGAGGAAGGGCTGCTCAGCAACTCTGCAACTCGTCCTCCTCTCCTCATCATCATCCCTGCGATCAACCAGCAAATAGACCCAGACCTGGACCAGCTTGGCTCAAAGCATCTTCCCTCAGTTTCTCCTGTTTGCGCAACGAGCAGGGAGCGCAGCGATTCCTTCCCCTGCCCTGCTCATGGTTCGTCAGCCGCTGCCAACGGGGCCCTGAAGCCGTGCTTTACAGGGGCTCAAGCGTGGATGTTCTGTTCCAGAGAGAGAGAGCATTGCCTGCTGCTGATTTTGTAGCTCAGAGCAGAGAAAGAGCATTGTCTGCCTGTAGCTCAGCTCGCCTTCCACAACATCCCTCGTGAACGAAGCCCGCACCACCGCCCTCACCAGCCACCCATCCACACTGCAGCCATGGTCGGGTTAAGTAGCGGCGACATACAGTCTGACCATCTCTGCGTCATGGTCCACGGCGTACGTCCGACTCCCTCCCTCCTCCTACAGCCCAGCCTGCTAACCGCTCTCCCACTCTCATGTGTCTCTGCAGCTCTGGGGAAAGCCCATCCACATGGCCAGCATGGCCGAGGCCCTGCGCAGCAAGTTCGCCAAAGACAAACTCCACATTCTCGTCGCCGAGGCCAACGCCGGCAGCTTCACGTATGACGGCATCGACACGGGCGGCGAGCGCGTATGTGCCGAAATCGAGGCCGAGATCCAGCGCATCCGCGACAGCGGCGGCAAGGTCCGCAGGTTCAGCATGGTCGGCTACTCCATGGGCGGCCTGATCATTCGCTACACCGCCGGCCTGCTCCAGGCCAGTGGCTTCTTGGACTCTGTCGAGTGCGTGGTAAGCTTGCGCCACCAACATTCACCCTCTCCCCCCTCCTCTCCCCCCCCTCCCCCCATCTCCGTCCAATTCGGCATTCTGGTGCTGACCACAGTCTCTGTAGAACTTTGCCACCTTCGCATCGCCTCATCTTGGTGCTCGAGCGCCCGTCAAGGGCCTCTTCAGCCATATCTGGAACACCATTGGTTCACGCACAGTTTCCATGTCGGGCCGTCAACTATTCGCCATCGACGACTTCCGAGAGACCGGTCGGCCGCTACTGAGTGTCCTGGCCGACCCCCAATCCATCTTCATCTCGGGCCTAAAGAAATTCAAAAACAGGACGCTTTATGCCAACATCACCAACGACCGCATCGCCGTCTACTACACAACCGGCATCTCCCGGACCGACCCGTACCGCAACCTGAACACCATCAAGCCGCACTTTGTCCCCGGCTACGGCCAGGTTGTGCTCGACTCAAGCAAGCCCATCACGCCCCACGTCCCGGCGCCCGTGGCCTTTTCTGCGCGCGCCTCCAGCTTCATGCACTCGCTGCCCTTTTACGCCACCATTGCCGTGCTGCTGCCCGTCGGCGTGGCCATCTTCCTCGCCAGCTCCGTCTTCAGCACTTGCCGCAGCACGCGCCGCATCCGCATGCACGAGCTGGGCCACGGCGGCATCGCTGTGGAAAAGTACCGTCCGCCGCTGTGGGTGCAGGAGATGCGCGAGGAGGTGGCGCACGCGTACGAGGCGCTGGGCTCCGTGCAGGGCGAGCGGGTCCTCGACGCGAGCAGCGACAGCGACAGAGGTGGCAGCGCCAGCGGCGGCGCCATGGTCGGTACTAACAAGGACGCGCTGGATTCCGACAAGGCCTGCATCATCCGCCGCGAGACGCGCATGTCGCTCCCGACACAGCCGACGCTGGCGCTGACGCCGGCGCAGTTTACAATGATTGATTCGCTGGACGCCGTGGGCTGGAGAAAGTTCCCGGTGTGGATCCACAACGATCGACATGCACATGCAGCCATCATCGTCCGCTTTGCAAAGGAGTCGTTTGACGAGGGAAGGTTGATTCTGCGGCATTTTGTACAAGAGGAGTTTGAGATATAGACCCGGACAAGCGAGTTTTGATATGTAACCATGTTTGTTTGTCATGCTACGTATGAGTGGTATCTTTGGCCCATTAACTCCAGGCTTGCACAAACAAATGTCTCTTGTCTCTTGTGTTTTCTTTTTTTTTTTCTTTTTACAGTCAGCCCCAACCCAGGCAGCACAGCAGCCAGGCCAGGCCAGGCCAGACCAGACCAGACCAGATTAGATTAGCCGGCCGACCAGACCAGCCTGTCTTTACCGCAGGACAGAGCAGCCCTCGGCAGGCTCGAGAATCTTCCACTGACACGTGACGGGCTTGGGGTTTTTGGCCTTGAGGATGCTGATGATTTTTTCGGCAATCGTCTCAAAGTTGTCGGTGGCCAGGGCCAGGATGGTGGGGCCGGCGCCCGACAGGCACACGCCGAGGAAGCCGGGCTGGGTGGCGGGCGACATGCTCTGCACGACGTCGCCGAGGCCGGGGATCAGGGTCTGGCGGTATGGCTGGTGGATCTTGTCCTGCATGGCCAGGTGGATCAGCTCGGGGTTGGGCGGCGATTGGCCGAGAGCGACGGGCAGCAGGGCTATCCGCTGCAGGTTGAAGGTCTATGGGGGAGAGATGGAGTGTCAGCGTGGGGTAATACGGACATGGAGGTGACGTCGAGGCTTGAGGAGTGGGGGGCTTGAGAGGTGGGAGGCCTGAAAGGCCTGGAAGGCTTGCAAGGCCTGCTTGCACTTACCACGTCGGGGCGGGTGTAGTGCGGGGGCAGCACGGCGCGGGCATCGTGGGTGGCCACGACAAAGTCGGGGATGATGGCAATGGCCTTGATGGCGGGGGCCCACGGGAACTTGATGTAGTGGCCAATGTTGTTAGGGGGGATAGGGGGGGTCTTCTTGGTGTCGACGCCGCCGGCAGGCTCGGGGAGAACCTCGCTCAGGGGCACCTCGATGCGCTGGGCATCCTCGGGGTTCAGGGGCATCAGGTACGTGCCGACAAAGCCTCCGAAGAGGGCGGCACCGACGTTGTCGGGGTGGCGCTCTGTAGCCACAGCAGATGGTTAGTTATGGCAGGCAGGCAGGCAGACAGGGTGGACCAGACGCCAGCATAGTGACGACAAATTGTCATGCACACACAGATGCACATATTCACAGACAGAGCGAGGCAAAGGCACAGTCAAAAGAAAAGAAAGGAAAAAAAAAAAGGAAAAAGAAACCCCCAGACGTACCAATCATCAAGCAAAAGTCAAAGAGTCTGTTGTTATCCAGGTCCAACTTGCCAACCTCCTTGCCCAGCATGACGCCGGCAACCACAGCGGCGCCAGAGCTGCCGAGACCGCGGCCCAGGGGGATGGGGTTCTTGATGTGGACATGGGTGCCGGCGGGGAACTCCCACTGGTTGTGGCAGCGCAGGACGTACAGGGCGCAGCGCGTGATGAGGTTGTCGGCGGGGTTGAGGGGGATGGGCTCGCCGCCGTCGGCGCCGGCACCTTCATATGTTATGCGGCAGTTGAGCGGGTATTCGGCCGTGGACGCAGACGCCTGCTGGCTGGGGTCGATGGTCACGGTCACCTCGAGGTAGATGGAGAGGGCGAGGCCGATGACGTCGAAGCCGGGGCCGATGTTGGCCGAGGAGCAGGGGGCGCGGATGGTGAAAGTATCGGCCATGTTGTGGGGGACGGGGCGGAGCGGGGCGG
>JADILG010000712.1:0-10616 GCA_017591655.1 Thielaviopsis populi
GGGGGGGGGGAACCAGACCAAACAAAGTAGCATTTGTACCATATTTGTATTGTTAATATTAGATCATACTAGTGGCACTGTAACCGGACCATGCACGCACTCGCCCAGGCGTTGGAGCATCTTGGAAAGGGTACTTTGGACCTGGTCTGAATCTTGGATATTAAGTGAACGTAGCGTTGACTCTGGGTTCCCTTGTGTTGCGCTCACTGCGCAGCCAATCACGGGCAGGGGCACGGGCACGGGCAACACGGCAACACGGCACCAGTGGCTAGCCCGCCTGGTATCAAATATATAGCGTTACATGCAAAAGAGTCGTGTTCTGTACGGGCAGCCATCTGTCATGCTGGGCGTCTAGCCCGGCGAGGGAGGGGGAAGGGAGTGAGATACGGATCGTGGGCAGGAGAAGAGGAGGAGCCCCGGGGATTCAAAGTTGACGGGTGTCCAGGAGAGGCCACCCCCCTGCTTGTGGCAGCTGTCTCTATCAATATGAGACGCCAAAGCAGCATCAGCAGAGACACGATGTGTCTACAGTCTAGTTCCTCTCTTCCTTCCATGTCCTTTGTTTTTTTTTTCCTGTTTTTCTTCCCTTTTTCTTTTTCTCTCCGGCCCCTCTGGCCAGCTAGTTCCATGCGCGAGCTGGTCCGGGTCTGCTGAGTCTTCAATTCTCCATGCCGCAGCACTGAGAACACCCCCTGTACTATCCAGACGGGCCAAACAAGCAACTTGAGGCTAAGGAAACTCAAGGTGAAGCAGCAGCATGCCTCCTTGCTCAAGTTCCGAGCCTGCCCGGCCTGCATGGGAGGGCGAAAGACAGCAAGAACAGGAGAGATATCAAGCCTTTCAGCTCCGACCACGCAGCACGGTTGAGAGAGACGGTGGCACAGGCGAGGAGCCTTTCTGGAGGCCCATGGCAGGGAGCATGGAGACTTTGCTGGGCTGAGGCAGAGCTGGCTGAGGCAGAGTTGGCTGAGGCAGAGCTGGCTGGGGCGATGGAGATGCGCTGGGCTGGCGGATCTCGCACACAGCCAGCACGAATGTTCCGGCTGCTCTGCCTGTGCTGCAGATGACGGCGGCCAGAGGTGCCTGGACAAAAGGGAGAAGGTGCCCGGGTCTTTTGTTTTTCTGTATTTGCATGCAGGCAGGCTTCTTGGTAACTCGCTTGCCGTGTGTTTATCTTTGCGCAGTGTTGAGTGTGCGCGCTTTTGCTGTGCTTGCTAGCTGGTGAGAGCACGATCAGGCCAGGCGACGCAGATATACAAATGTCTGTACACTTGGAGTCTGACTTAGACTTAGACAGACTGTGACTTGACCTCTAACTTGGACTGTCACTTATACATATACATATACATGTACTTATATATATACACACACACGCACACACAGACACACAAGTACTTACACACATAGATGTACAGATATACACACGCACACACTCACCCTGTATCGCTGTCTTGCCCTATCCATCCACCGTCACGCCTCTGTCTACGCCCTCTCGTCACTGTGTCGCCGGCCTTGACGTCTAGACTCGAGGCCTTCCGCTGTGACGTACGTCGCTCACGGCTGTGCTTTAGCATCGGCCTGCCCTGCCTATACGCACACACACACACACACACACACACCAAAAAGAACACACCACCGCAAAAAAAAAAGAAAAAAAAGGCTCTCTTGTGTGTCCCTCGTGTGTCTCTTTTGCGTCGTTCGTTCGTCTGGCCTTGATGGCGTGTCGTGCTTTGTGGCTCCACGCTAAGCAAAAGAACAAGGAAAGAACGAGCAAACAATTGGGGAAGTCGCGGGAGACCGTGCCTTCCGCGGTTGGCGTGTAAGTGAGCGGCGGCATTTATGTGCTATTTTATGTCGCTTTTATTTTATATTGCTTTTATTTGACGTTGCATGTCGGGATTGTCCTTTGGATGAACTGGGCTCGCTCTTGCTCCTTTTATATCTTGGGCTCTTCCTTTTTTTAGACGAGACTCCTCTCTTTTGAAGGCTCCTGCCGTTTATATCTCTCCTTCCCCCTCCCCTCCCCCACCCACCCTCTCCCCCCCCCCCATCCCCCCCCCCCCCTCCCCCTTCTTTTTCCTGCTTCTTTGCTTTCCCCTTGCTGTGCGTGCTCGAGCGCCTGGCTGCTGCTTTGTGCACACCCCAGAAGGTGTATCAGGATTGCAGGGTGCAAGGCCCCAACGTGCTACAACAGGCCAGGATCTGGTTGATGTTGGGTGCTTCGCTTCTTGGCCTTTTCTTTTCGTTGCCCCTGTTGCTGTGTTGTGTTATGTGTTGCTGCACAAGTTTGGGGGCTCTCGAGCCTGCATGATTGCATGGGAGAAAGACACCCACACCCACACCCACACACACAGAAGCACAAAGGGAGAAACAGAGACAACAGAGACAAGAGAGGGCGTGCGGCTTTCCCCCCTCGCCGCTATTATCCTCTCTCTCTCCTCTCTCTCTCTCTCTTGCCATGCCCCATTTTTCTTTCTCTCTTCTCTTCTCGCTCGTGTTTTGCATTTGTTCCCGAGTTTCTATTTTGCTACTCTTGTTTCCTTTTTCTTTTTTGCTTCTGCTTCCCTTCTTCTCTCTTTCTCTTCCTCTTCCTCTTCTTCCTCTTTTGCTTTTGGATTCTTAGTCGTGTCTTCTATACTTGGCTGGCCGTAGCTTGCATTGAGTGCATTCTGCTCCAAAAACCTCCCCTTCCCCATAATCTGTGCCGTAGCCACACCATACCACACCACCTACCATAGTACCAGTCTCTCCCTCAAGTCTCGTTCTCTTCTCTTCTATTATTCTTTTTTTTCTTCTTTCTTTCTCTCCCTTCTTACACACTGCGCACCTTCGTCTTAATCTTTTTCTTTTCTTTTTTCTTTTCTTTTGCTTTTGCTTTTCCTTTTCTCCTTTCCTTTCTTTGACTTTGGCCATCATCGTTGTTGATATAACATCACCAGACATCATCATCTTGTCTTTCTTGTTCTCTCGCCAGCACAAAACAAGCAAAGATCCAAAGCCAAACCCGGAACAGTCTTTCCTTTCCATTCGTCTCTCCGTTCTTGACTGACATCTTGTCATCTGCTCGCCCTTTTTCTTTTGCTGTTTTTCTTTTCAAAATAAAAGAAACTTCGACGGTCGACTCGCCGACTTCTCTTCTCTTCTCTTCGACTTGACTTGACTTGACTTGACTTCCAACTATCACCGGATTCCTTTCTGTAGAGAGCGTGATCCCATTCGATTATTTTCGTGTCGCCTTGATCGATATTCAGAAACATCTTCGGCATCTGTCATCGCCATCATTGCCCTACCGCGCGCTTCGTTGCTTGACCTTGAAAAAAAAAAACAGGTGTCTCATCCTCCCTCGGCCAACAACATCTAAACCAGCTCTCGCATACCGATAATCGCATCGCACCCTTCTACTTTCACGATCCGAGTTTGACGTCCGTCTGTTCTCTTTATCGCCACAAACTCCGCATATTCATCTGAATACACCCTCAACCCCAACTCGCAAGGCCTCTCTTGTCCTCATGTATCGTGAAGTCCCCTAGCAGAAACCACTTGCTCTATATACGACCAAACTATCTTTACGATCGAACCTGGACCCCTTCTTGATATACGCCGAACTGATTTATCTGATACACACGACTATTACTGTTTTCTCCTAATTCTTAACCTTCTTGTTTCGGCTCACCATGTCGTACAAGAGCAGTCCCATCTCTTTGGCCGGAGCTTGCACTGCTATCCACGACAATGTTCTCTACGCTTACTCAGCCAACGGCTTTGTCAAGCTGCCTCTGAAGAATGGTGCCGAATGGTCCAAGCTAGCACCCGGCGAAGCTGTTTCCGACGCTACTTGCGTGGGGGCTGAGGCTACTGACGCCTCCAAGTCTGCCCTATACGTCATGGGCGGTACTTCCACCAGCGACGCCTACAACGGTCTTCAGAGATACGTCTACTCCACCGGCACCTGGGAGACTATTTCCACCTCTGACCCAGTTCTCAAGAATCGCAAGGGCATGTCGGCCGCTTACATTCCCGCTACCGATTCTTTCATTACCTATGGTGGACGCACTGATGGCACATATGGTGTTGACTCCCAGACCTTTTCTATCAGGGCCACTGCTCCATACACCGTCACCTCGGCAGTCAACCCATTCTCCTACACCCTGCAAACCCCCATCATGCTGAACTGGATTGATGGTGAGGTCTTGCTGGCTGGTGGTAGCACTACCAACCTGGATCTAATCATCTACAACGCTGGAACCAACACTTGGAGACAATCTGGCGCTAGTCTGGCTGACCCTGTCGCCAAGATTACCAATAAGGGCTACCTTCAGAACGGAGATGATGGCAGCAAGAACCTTTACACCTTTGACCTCGCTCAGAACCCTGTCCGTGTTACTCGCTCAGTTATTGTTGATGCTACTGGTGCCTTTGTCACCAAGTCAAACACAATTGTGGCTGCACGTGATCTATCTGCTGCCAACTGGCCAACTTACAACGGCACCTTTGCTCCTTCGGCCGCGTCAGGTGAGGTCTACTCAGCTGCCGCTAACACTGATGGCCATGTGTTTTTCCTCACCAGCGATGCTTCGAACCCAGTGTCTGCCTTTGATGCAACTGAAAACTCCTGGATTGACGTCGACTCTGAGCTCGCCAGTCAAAGCGTTTTGGCTGCAGATGTCAGCTCGTCGTCTACGACGTCCAAGACTTCAACTGCTACTTCTACCTCCTCTTCTATCTCTTCCACCTCTTCCACATCCTCTGCCTCTAGAACCACCTCTTCCACCTCTTCCACAACCTCATCAGCGTCCTCAAAAACATCCACTGCCTCTTCCACTGATAGCCTCTTCAGCGCCACGGCCTCTTCTACCGACTTGGCTGCTCCTACTGCTATCTCTTCCGAGTCCAACGATAACGAAGGACTGTCATCCAATGCTGTTCTGGGCATTGTTCTCGGATCTATCTTTGGTGCGCTTTTGTTGCTGGCTGGCATTTTATTCTTCATCAAAAAGGCTCGTCGCAGAAAGGGCTACACCGGGGAAAGAAATCGCCCCCATAACGAGTTCTCCAACGACGAGAAGAACATTGGAATGGGAATGACCAGTGCACAGTTTGTTGACTCTATGGGCGGTGGTCCTCGTGCCAATGAACCGAGAGCCAATAACGACTCTGTCGGCTCACTTGCCATCTTTGGTGGCAGTGCTCCTGCCGCTGGCCGCAGTGCTTCGCCGACTCTCGGTGCCGGAGGAGGCAATGCTAAGAATCTTCGTCGCAAGCCTTCTGACCCTCAAAACAACAACTTTGGCAAGAACTTCAAGAGCACGATCAGCAAACCCATCATGGCTGAGGATTCCTCCATGCTCGTTGGTGGCAAGGACAGAATTAGCATCAACACCCCCGGCCGCAGTCCTCCTCTCCCCCCTGGCAGCCAGCCTGCTCCCGCGCCGCCAAGACCCCCTATGAACGATGCTACCCGCCGCAGCTCTGGCTGGAACAAGTACTGGTCTCAGAGCAGTGGTGCGCTGAACATTCTTGGCTATGGCAAGGGTCAGGCTGATGATGACGCCGCCACCTCACATTACCCCTCAGCCTACTCTTCTGCTGACAACATCAACCGCCGCACTCAGGACTCTGCTACTGTCCCCCCATTGATTATGCCACGCGAGGGCCGCCCTGAGCTCAACCGTGTTGCTTCGGGCAGTCCTACTGTCTCTCACTACGCCAAGTACGCGACAGCACAGGCACAAGTAGCAGCGATTGAGCGGCCAGTGTCTGATGCGCAGTCAGCGTACTCTTCTGGTGTAGCTCCATCCGTGATTGAAGCATGGGAACCCATCTCACAGCAAAAGGCATGGGGCGCCGACAGCGTGTACGGCGTACACGGACAGCCAGTTCCCGGCGGAATGGCGCAGGGAGGCAACCACAACCAAGAGCCGCGGATGGCCATGACAACCATGTCTTCAGACATGAGCTGGCTTAACCTAGGCGAGTATAAACGGGCTAATAATTAAAAGGGTTAATTGGATCGAGACACGATGGAAGAACAGCGGGTGGGGTTGGTAGAAACATGCTTGCTCATGGTATGGTGGTTGCCAGCCCATGTGATTGCTTGCCCTAGCGGAGCCGACTGTCTCTTTCGCTCGTGGCCATTTCACATGGTCAACGCGGCTGGTCTTTTTTCTTTTTGCCTGCTTGTTATGTCTACGCTCTGGGAGTTCATATTGCTTTTGTTTGATTTCCTTTGTTTTCTTTTCCTTAACAGCGTCTGCTTTGCTTGTCAAATGGCGTACATGCAGAAAAAACACAGGGTCCCTCTTGTAACCACCTGGGATTGTCTGTGTTTTCATTTTTATTTCCTTTGAAGATACCCTCGTCCTTTTTTCTCCTTCCCTACCTATCCCTTGGTATACTTGAGCCACTCTTGTATCCATTGAGGCAAATCTTCAAAGTCCAGCCAACTTCATCCAGCCTTTCCTCCGTCTCTCTACTTCCCTGAGCCTCTGAAGCTCGCCACCACATTCATTTGATCATTTATTTCCCTTGCCCCTAACTAGTACTTGTTCCCATATTATATTTCTTCCCTGTCATATAACCACGGCGTGTTCTGATTTTTCTTTGTGCTACACATTTTCTGTTACCTTTAGTGGAAGTCTGAATATTCTTTGAATATTGTATGTATATTATGTATCAGCTTTCTACTACGTGGAATAAATGTGTTGTGTAAGGCAAAGTGTAGTCTGTCGTCTTGTCGTCTGTTGTTGTGTGGACCCCAGACAAGTTAAATTGCAGCCTTGTCGCACAACTCATCGGCTGACTAAGCAAACACATCCACGCTACTTAGTAAGCTGTCTCTCCTCCGCAATGTTAGTGTCTTTCCCCTCTCACTCCATACCATGCCATCCATGCTACTCGCTGAGCTTTTGTCTCTAGAGCCAATGTCTTTAAATGATGCTGCACTTTGTTAAGTCTGCCATGGAATTTGCTCTAATGATCTAATAATGACTGTCCTTTCGATTTTTTGGTCTTTGTGTGCCCTTGCCTGGCCTTGTCCTACATGCAGCTGAGCCGCCCCGCTTTTTATCTTTGACACCAAACAAATCCTTTCTTTGTCAAATCTACGTTGACGCACAAGCTTCAACCTTTTTTTCTTTCTTCTTCATTTCTACACCTTTCTCTTTGTTTTTTTCCTTTGTGCCAACTCTTCCAGCCTTTATTTCACCATCAAGTGCGCCTTTCAGCCTCAAGCAACTTACCAACTCGATAAATATCTGGCAACCACTTGTTGATTTTCTACCACTGCGAAGAAAATCCCCTGGTACACAAACCTTGCAGCCTCGTCTTCAACCCTCAGCCCCCTGGCCTTTTTTCCTTCGACTTCTTCGTCAAATATCCTCGCCCTCGCCCTCATCATGGCTTCACCACTGCCTGTCTCTCTACAAGGCCTCTTGCCCGACGATATTGTTGCCATGCTTCAAACACATATCCTCTCGCCTTCGTCGCCCATACAACAACTGCGCCGCTCCGCCACGCTTCTCATGCAGTCAGCCAGCGCCTATGCCATGCCACTACTGGATGCCGAGTCTACATCGTCGCTTGTGCCGCTGCTCTCGCTTGGTGTGTCATTTGGCATTGCCATATTGATGCTCATATGGGTGTACCGCATGATTGCCTTCTGGACGCGCCTGGCACTGCGAGCTGTCTTTTGGGGCATTGTCTTCGCTATCGCTGCGTCAGTGTACCAGCGTGGTCTGGCGAATTGCGTGGGCGATGTCTTTAGCGCCATTCGCAATGTTGTGGCCTACGGTTCTCTAGTCAAGGATATCTGGATGTCCGAATATGAGCGATGGGAGGCTCAGGCTGAGGCTACGCGTGCCGCGAGGCGGTAAACCTCATGCACATGGCCTCACCTCCCTTGGCATGCTCTTTGTCTTTTTCCCGTTCTTCTTGTTTCCTTTCTACACATCCATTTTTTGTCTCTTATTTTGGCCTTTCGCACCGCCTGCCCATGTCTCTTATTCGTTTCTTTTTTTCATCATAGACCTTCTCTCCGGTCTTCTCACTACAAAACAAAACAAAAAAAGGACTGTCACATGCTGATCACGTGATCGACAACGGATGATGGGTTGGCTACCTGGCCAGTCTTCCCACCGCCTGATCTAGATCAACCGAACATCCATACCTCTGGGGCCATGGGCCATGAGAAAGAGAATCACCGCAAAATGATATCAGACGACCATTGCACTGCTTACTGTCTTTGGTTTCTCTGGATACAATATGACTCTGTTATGATTTGACGCCCGTTTTCCGTTGTCGGTTTGCTACTTTTTTTTTTCTTGTCTCTGCGTTTTTTCTTCGTTGTTTCTTCCCCCTTGCCTTTTCATCGTTCTCTCCGGATTGGTCTACGGGATATTCCCGTATTATATCTTTTTTTCCTGGCGCTTTTATGGTGGCCAGATATTGGCTCTTATTTTTTTCCGCACTCGTATTGGCCTTGACTTGGTTCATTCTATTTAGTTGTCGTTGAATTCACAGAAATACCACACGTCTCCTTTGACATTGTGACATTCGATTCTGTCTAGCAAAAACAAAATAATCTCTTTTATAAATGTGGAATACACTAGCGTAGATGCAACCCGCGTCTGGTCCTTGATATAGAGTAACTGAGTGAACAAGCATGTGTAAATCGCTTTTTCCCACCAAACGCCATAAAAGTAGTAGCAAAACAAATAAAGCAACCCCAAAAATCAAACAGAAAGTCCCAGCAAGGTTTTAGTAGCCTTTCCAAGACCAACACTAGGTGGCCTACCTTTAGTCCTCTCTGTCATCAGCACCATCAAATTCCTCGTCGTTGGGATCCTTTGGCTCCTGTGCTTCGTGGTACTGAATGACGTCGTCAATGAAGCTGAGAATCGCATGAACACTGTCCTCGTCAGTAACATCCAGCTTCAGGTAGTTGACCATGCTGAAGCTTTCAATCATCTGCGCTACTGCGCGGTTCAGTCGTCTAAAGCTGGCGCCACGCATGACTAGATCTTTGTTCAGCGGGTTTGCTGCATCTTCAGGCTTCTGGGTAGTCTCCAACTCGGCATCGGCCAACTCTGCCTCGCGCATGACGGGGTCGTCATCAATGAGCGATGCATCGGGGGTCAGGAAGCGCTTAAGATCGGTCTTGCGCACCTGGTCTTTGACCAGATCCATCTTGGACAGAATATTCAAGTGTGGTATCTCCAGCATGAGCATAGCGCTCATGGCGCTGAGCGTGCCGGAGAAGAACTTGGCGCGGTCAACAACAAAGGTCGCTTCAAGCAGGTAAGTGGCGCAAAGCCGAATATCGAGAGCGCCGGGCTGTGACAGGTAGCGGACGAGTGTCGGTAGCACGGGAATATGGGTATACAGCTCGATTTGTCCGGGCATGTCGAATATGATAAGGTATTCTTCCGTCAAGCTCTCCAAGGCTTCCGTAAGGAAGTCAAGGTTCTCCATGAGAAATTCAAAGCAGTAGATAAGGCCACCATTGGGGCCTAGTCCCATCTCTTCCATGACGTCCTCGAGAGAAATCAAATCCCTGATGTCCAGGTCGGGAGTGTGTTCGAAGGACTCGGCGGCAGGGTCAAGGTTGACATAGAATGCTGACCGGCGATTGAGCTGCAAGTGTGTGATTAGAGCGGCACTGAAAGTTGACTGCATCGGCCATATGTTAGCGCCAAGTCACAAAGAAGCTATCGTCATTATCATCATCACCGGGTTGGAGAGGTAAGGAGACAGCGTACCTTGCCGGCACCTGCAGGGCCCATGACCATGACTCCATATTTGCTCATGGCTTGTTTTTTTTTCGGTCGTGAGAGAGTTCCAAGTGTGTGAATAGAGTTGAATAGATGTCGTCTTGGTTCGTGTGGTGAGAGGCTGATGATGGAAGCAAAAATCTTAAATTTTGAGTTTAGTTGCGTTGACGTAGTTGGAGTTTGGTAAAAGTGGGTATACATGAAAGAAAGAAAGAAAGAAAGATAAAAAAAAATGCATGATTAGGGTCTGTATCAAGACCTAATAGGGTTAACCACACCAAGAACGATCAGATCGATTTGAGACAGAGGTACCTCGAGACAACAACAGCATTGTGGACCACCCGCTTCTTGTTGCCGCAGACCCGATAACGCAACCCGCTGCATCTATATGACACATTCAAGCTATGCGGCTGCGGCAAACGCTGGAGCCTGGATTGGGCCAAGCCAAGGCTATAGAGGATGTCTACTATGCAGTCAGTCATACACCTCAGGCTAAAGCTTGATCATATATGCGCAACAAAACTCCGCGTCTATCTATCAAGCAGCAGTGTACAGCAGACATGAAGCAGGAGCATGTAATGCAAGGGCAGCCAGTGTGACATGCATGTCGCCCTACAAGTCGGGGTTTCAAGGATAGAAAAGGCGAGTTGAAAGACTTGACCGCCAACTCTCCCCCCAAAAAAACGACCATTGTCGGCCTGAGCAAGGCAATCCAAAATACACACACAGCACGGACTCTTCAGAGCTTGTCATGTCATCTTGCTATATAAACACATACAAGCACAAGCAGGGTTGACAGGTTGGGGGAGAATGTTGAGGGGGGGGGGGGGGCGGTTGTTAAGCGAACAA
>JADILG010000713.1:0-10612 GCA_017591655.1 Thielaviopsis populi
CCCCCCCCCCCCTCCTCCGGTCTTGTCCTCCTGCGGCGAACTTTGCACTGCCAGAGACGACAAGCCAAAGATCCAGAGACAGGAGGCTTACCCTCTCTTCTCTGTTGTCTGACAAGTTGACAGATACAAGATACACCCAGCCACCAGCAATAAGAGGCCAGACAAGCAGCTCCCCTCCCTTGTCTATCTTCTCTCGGACCTTCTTCTACCGCTCTTCTGCGGAAGTCGCTCTTTCCTGCTTTCCCGCTTTCCTTTCTTCCAGAAGGCTTCCAGAAGCCGCCATCCTGGCTTCTAGCGCGATTTCTTTTTTTCTGTCTCCACTCTTTCTGCATGCAACAATGGGGCGCTTGAGCCAGCAACTGCCTCTTTGGGGGCAAATGGGCTCCACATAGTGAACGACATGACAGTGTGTTCTTCACCTGCACTGTGCGTGATTTTGCTTCTCTCTCTCTCACTCTCTCTCTTCTCTAAACAGAACTTGCACGGCGGGTCTTCATACCCCTGCAAAAACGCCCACGACAGAGAGCAGAATCAGACGGGGGGGGGATACGTCGGCTGATGATGGTCTGTGGCTTTCTTGATGTTCTTGCGAATTCTTCGGGTTGATTTATTTCCTTCTGCTTTTATGGCGTTGCAGCGGCTCTTCGTGCAAAGAGCCAAAGGGCGCGCGCCCAAAGATGGCAGCCCCTCCGGGGGGGGGGGGCATGGAGGGAGGTCTGCACGGGGCCTGTGAGACACGACATGGTGCAACCTCTCACGTTGGGCTAGCCACAGACGAGTAGCAAAAGCAGGGGGGGGTGCTTGACAGTGCAGCAGAAGCAGAGAGTGTGGATTTCGCATTGAAACAAAAACCAAGAGGTAGAATAAAGAAGAAGAGAAAAGTGTAGACAGAGTTCAGAGTTTCTGTAATCGGCCCCTTTTACTGGCTCTATTCTTTGGCCCGTTGTTTTCTCTCCGTCTTATTCTTGTTTCCTGACAAGCAAGTCTAATCTCTGTACCAAGATGCAGATCTAGCCGGACTGCTGGCTGTGGCACTTGTTCATGCAAGCCTTTCCTTCCCTCTCATCATCATCCAGCTCGCCAATATCCAGTCCGCGTCGACGGCCTAGTCCTAGTCCCAACGGCACAGAAGCCAAAAAAGAAGCACAAGAAGCACAAGAGCAGCAGCAATACAGGCCCCTCAAATCGTCGGCTTTCCTAAAATAACCCTGGGCCGCTCACAATCCTGGCCTTGTCAACGCTTGGCACGTCTCCGTGGCCAGGGATCCGCTGACTTGCTATGCTGCTCTCCTCTATATCGAGATACGTCTGGCGGGCTGGCTAGCCTGCTTGCTGTTTTCTTTTGCTATGGGAGCCATAAACATAACGGTATCCTTTGGCATGTCAATGGACTAGGAAACAGGAATCGTGCTGCTTTTTATTCTTCTGCTCTTGTCCGTTCTTCTGGCTTTTTTTTTAAGGTTGTGCTAGTTCGAAGCTAGTTAGCTTTGGGCGTTGTTGATCCTAATGACATGGTCTCGTTTCATGTGGTGGGAAGATCGACAATCATTAGGGTTAATGACAGCTTACTTACACCACTAGGGTTGGGCCTGCTCGACGCCGGGCCCCTTGAGGGTTACACTACACTACACTACACTACACTACACTACACTACACTACACTACACTACACTACACTACACTACACTACACTACACTGCACAACCTATACACGAACTCTCGATAAGCTTGAGTTCATCTGCACAAGCCAAAGATCTTCCACGACACCAACTGTTCGCGTAGGTCGGTCCAAGTCGAGTCCAGAAATAAGGGTTACGGCCATGGGCTCAAACATAACCAAGCCTCTCTCTCCTCCTCCTCCCCTTCCCCCCCCTTCTCTCCTCCCTGGCCCTTGTCAGTTCCTGTTCTTTCCAAGATAGAAAGCGAAAAAGGAAAAAAAAAAACTCTGGGCAAAGGAGACTAAAACGCCGCTGGCTCAAAAGAGAAGCTCTAAGATTTAGGGAGAGCGAAGGGCACGTAACAAAAAGAAGAAGAAAAGGACCCCCCCCCCTCCATGAAAGCATGCCCTGCTAGTTAGTACTGGGTGGTGGGATGCTTTGGTGCAGAGAGAGTCGGGCTCGGGCTCTGGGGGGAAGAAGGAGAGAATAACAACGGCACAGGATCGTTAGCGAAGGGCTGTTCCAAACCGCTTATACTGTCTTTTTTTGTGCCATGGCTTTTTTTTCTTCTTGCTTTTTGGGCTTTTTGGGTGCTTTATTTCTCCGTGGGCGTTGGTCGGCTTGGACTCCTCCGACTATGGAAATAGAAACTGGAGTTCAGGGCTTGTGCAGCGTCGAGTCAGCCGCGGAAAAGGAGGACATGGGAGTGAGTGAATGCATTGGTGAGTGAATGCATTGGTGAGTGAAGGCAGTCGTGAGTGAAGGCAGTAGTGAGTAAACACATCAGTGAGCAAGTACAAATGTGAGTGTATCCAGGTAAACTGCATGCAAATGTGCCCTGATCCACCAACAGCGCAAATATAGAAGCACTGCAGATATACACAAGCCTCGGCTGATATGCACCAATGTACGTACCTGTTAATGTTATACACTGACCATCAACACCCCATTTCTCCATGCCGAGCTAATCAAACCAGTGCATGCAGACTTAATATACTACTATATCACTGTGCACCAATCTCACAACATGTAAATCTCGTGTTGACATCCAGTGCAAATCAAAAGGCCGTGGAATTACACTGCACATAGCACATAAACCCACTCCGTATCAGCCCGGTGCAGCCCGAGTCCCTGCCTCCCTTCCCCCATGCGACCGACGGGCTGTTTCTACCGTAGCGTAATGCTCTTTGTAATACATTGACGTGTAATCACAAGTATGGACTCACAAAAAGAGAAGAAAAAGAAGAAGAATGAGGCCGTTGGTCGGCGAGAGTCTAGACATAGCCTCTGGCGTTTTGGGCGGTGCAAAGAGGCTTTTTTTTTTCAGTCTTCTTTTTACTCTACTCTGTTGTGTTGGCTGTCGAATCCCTGGTGGAGCGAGTATTGATGGGATGGGGGCGTTGCATACACACGTACATACAGACATACATGTGTGGTGCAGCCAATGCATGCTTTCATCAGATCGCATTACCAGGCCGATATATCCGGCCGGAGAAACAGAGCAAAGCAGCGGACGCTATGCTGATGTTTCTACAACGGCCGATAGCATTGGCATTTGGCAGCCAAACAAAAGAGGACAAGAATAGACAGCGCGGCTCTGCTTGCTGCTAGCTGTTTGTTGTTCATGCTGCTAAACGAGAAAGGGCCCGAGAGAGAGAGAGTGGGAGAGAGAGAGAGAGAGCGAGCGAGCGAGAGAGAGAGGGAGACTGAGAGAGAGACTCTCTGCTGCTATTCCCTCGCTGGTTGTTGTCGTTGTTTGTTGTCTCTCAATCTAGAGTGACTATAGAAGCTAGTTTGATATTGACCTAAGAGAGCAGGGAAAGACGAGCAAGAAAAGAAGAAGAAAAAAAAGCCAGAGAGCAAAAAAAAAAGAAAAAAAGACGAGAAAAGGGAAAAGAGAGAAGAGAGAAAAAAACACAAGACAGAGCCAAAAAAAGTCAACACAAAGGAAAAAAAAAAGAATAGAGGAGGGGTGGCACCAGGGGAGGGGAGTAGGCCAGGGTTCTATTTTGTGTCTTTTATTTTCTTTTATTTATTTATTCATATTTATTTTTGTGACGCTTTTTATCTGAGTCTTTTTTTTGTGAGTGGCCATAGGAGGCGTGTCTATTACTCCAAGATGTATTGATTGTATTTTATCCCATTCTATTCTATTTTATGCTCTTCGACTTTGCTTTACTTCGTTTATCCTGCTGTCCTGTCTCTTGTGCTCTTACAGTTGCTTGCCCGCCAGTAGCATCACTCTCGGCCTCTCTCTGCCTGTCTTTTTTGCTGCTACTTTACCTGTTACCGCTAAGTTGCTCCTGTGCCTTTTTTGGGCTGCCCCCCCTCCCCCCCAGCATTACAGCATGCGTAGTGTGTATATGTGTGTGTGTCGGTGTCTGTTCTGTCTCTCTTACTCTCACTCACCCCCCTGCCCTGTCCTTGTTATCTTTCCTCCATCTTTTTTAGGCTACACGCCCCCCTCCTCTTCCCCCCCGTATGCTTGGCCCTGATCCTGGTCGTGGGCCTTGTCGTCCTGCTCTGGCTCTCCCGATCACTTCAACACGTCCCATTCATCACACATCGTCTTTAGAATATAAACCTTGGCCTGTCTCCTGCTTGTGGCTTCTCTTGTTCCGTTGCTGTCCATCCAACCAGTCCAAGCTCCTCCTCCTCGTTCTTGTGCCTGCTTCTCGATAGCCTCGTTCTTGATCTGTCTTGTTCGCCTTAGCATTGGATTTGCTTCTTGTGTGTGTTTTTTTTGATCTTTTTTTGATATAAAGAAACCGCGAGAGCCCATTCATCTTTGTCTTTACAGTCTTGGACTTGTCTCTCTTCTTCTTTTTCTTCTCCTCCCTCCTCTACCCTTTTTTTTTTCTTATTCTATTTCTGTTTACTTTATTTTTCTTATTTCTCAGTTTCCCAAGTGTTTATTTTAAAAATCTTTTCTTTTTATTTTTTTATATTTTTTTTATACTTTCTTCATTGTTCTTATAAGCCCGGACCAGACTTTGGCTTAGAGTAGTTGCTACAAACGTCAAGGTACGTGCCTGCCCTTTTGGTTTGGGCTTCTATGGGCATTCTAGAAGCTGCTGGCTGGCCTCGCGCCTGCCCTGTGGACGAGTGCCTGCCCTGCTCTGTTGACAAGTTCCTGCCTTTGCTAACTCTTGCTGTAGAATTCTCTCGCCAAAAAAAAGCAGTTGCCTGTTTTGGTTTTTTTGTTGACCATTGTTGCATTCCTCTTGCCCTGCCAACTTTTGCGCTCCTTCCTTTTTCTGAAATCGCCCTCTCGCGCGGCTTCTCCTCAAGTTCCCCGCCCGATTTTTTTTCTCGCGAATTCTTTTTTCTTCGGCGTAACAACACACGCCTAGACTTTTCTTTTCCCGCTCTTCGCCCGTCTTTCTCCGGCGCTTCGCCCCTCCTCAAATGCAATCCCCCATTCGTCCGGAGGTTATGGGAATCACGAATCTGGTGTCCTCCCGCGCCATGGCTCAGCACCACATTCCCGTTTCTACGGCCGACTACCAGATGTCGACGCTCGGCAGACTGCCCGACCCCATCGACCGCTCGGACTCCCCGCACGGCTCCGTGCACTCGATGCACTCGCTGCACTCGCGCTACTCGCCGCGCCCCGGCGAGATGACCATGGGCTACGGCTCGCCTGCCAGCATGCACCACATGGGCCCCGCAGACCCCAGCATGGCCGGCCTGCCCATCCCCGGCATGGCCCACTCCATGCCGCCGCAGTACAACACCGACTACAAGAGCGACGGCCTCAGTGCATGGGCCCACTCGGTGCCGCAGAGCCACCACATGGGTCTCGGCGTGCACATGCAGCAGCAGCCGGCCCACCAGCAGCACCAGCAGGCCCAGGCCCACCAGCAGCACCAGCACCAACAACAACAACAACAACAGCACCAGCACCAGCAGGCCGCCGCCGCCGCCGCCGCTGCCCAGCAGCAGCAGCAGCAGCAGGCTCAGCAGCAGCCCGTGCAGACCGGCCCCATCAAGGCCCACCCGTGCCGCACCTGCGGCAAGGGCTTTGCGCGCCGCAGTGACCTTGCCCGTCACGGTAAGTCGTGTACTCCGTCCCTTCTCTACGCCCGCACATGACTGACTTGTCCCCCCCTCCCCCTTTCCAGAGCGCATCCACTCGGGTCACCGTCCCCACGCCTGCGACTATCCCGGCTGCGGCAAGCAGTTCATCCAGCGGTCGGCGCTGACTGTGCACACGCGCGTGCACACGGGCGAGAAGCCGCACATGTGCGAGCGCTGCGGCAAGCCCTTTGGCGATAGCAGCTCGCTGGCGCGCCATCGCCGCACGCACTCGGGCCGCCGGCCGTATAAGTGCCCCTACGCCAACTGCCAAAAGACCTTTACGCGCCGCACCACCCTGACGCGCCACCAGAACCACCACGTCGGCACCATTGAGGAGGCCGCCGCTGCCACGGCCGCCGCGCTCGCGTCGCGCCCCAACCTGATGAAGATGGGCCGCTCGTCGGACATTGACCCCATGTCGCAGACGGGCTCGCCCGTGTCCACGCCCTCGCCCAACCAGCGGCCCATGTCCATGTCGCCGGCCATGCAGCACATGGAGAACCGCGCGCCGTCGGCCGTTGACTTCCAGCAGTACAGCACCATGCCGCCGCACATGCGCAGCGACCTGTCGCAGCAGCCGGGCGTGTACGCGCCGCTGCGCCCCACGTCGCACCCCACCAGCTACGGCCCGCCGCCGTCGACGCTGGAGCCTAGCCTAGACCAGGCCCAGGGCGGCGGCCAGACCCAGAGCACGCCGGCCAGCACTGTCGGCAGCACCGTCAGCAGCCCGCACATGAGCAACGTCGGCAGCTGGCAGTCGCCGCAGCACGTCAGCGTCAGCTCGTCGCCGCACTCGTCGCACCACGCCCACAGCAACGTCGGCTTCGTCTACCCCGAGCCCGACACGTACACCAACCAGCTGTACTTTAACGCGAGTGCCGCCGCCATGAGACGCTCGCAGGGCACCGAGGCCGGCTTGGTCCCGCTGTCGTAGGAGACGCTGCTCCCGCTGCCGCTTCCGGTGTCTGGGCTTGCGGGAGGCGACACCCCGGTCTGGTAAAGTGTCTCGTCTGTTCGTGGCTCTGTGTTCTTTGCGCGCCCTGCATCTTTCTCTCTCTCTCTCTCTCTTTCTCGATACCCCCCCCCTTTCTTCACACGCGAACAAAAAATACTGTTGCATCTGCTATTGCTGATGGCATCTTCCAACCCACATGGGCGGCGTCTGGTTCTTTTTGTTTTTTTTTCTTTGCTGTTCGGTTCACTGCACGGGGCCGGTTCATGATATCACATGGTCTTCGTTTGTCACAACACTCTTGCATCTTATAGATTTCTTCGCATGGCCTCTGGCTGCTGCTGCTTCGGCCGCTGCTTCACAGTGTCCCTTTCCCCCTAACCCCCACCCCTACCCCCCCTCTCCTCATTGCCTCGTACATACCCTCCCCTCGCTCGCTACTTGTCCCTTTTATTCTGCATCTTGTTCACCAGTTCTGTTCCTGTGCTTGTTTTCTGCTTTACGCTCCCGTTCCACCTGATGTATCCATGCCCCCCACTACTTTGCATACTTAATAGACTGGGCAAGGAGACATTTCAAAAAAAAAAAAAGAAAGAGGAACAAGATAACAGCAGAGTGAGACGTTCCGGTGTGGTATATATGGCGTATATATGACGCGCGGCGTCCTCGGAGTCTTGTTCTCTTGGTGCCGGCCGCGACTTTGTTCTGTGGGACAAGCGGCCGAGCAATGATGACGATGTATTTATACAAATTCACAGGGCGGATAATTTGATTTTCTTTTCGTTAAGTTTAATGTATTTTTCTTGTTGAATTTTAAATGCATCAATAACATGATAACAAAAATACAAGACAGAGACAAGTGATGTGAATGTGAGGTCTAGAGGAAAAAGAATAAAACAACCCAAAACTCCGGTAGTCTTCTCCCTGTCTTAGGGGGAGGGGGGAATACATGGTGAAATACATGGACAGCAACAAAACAACAGCACAGCACAGCACAGCACAGCACAGACAAGGCCAGAACAAGGTCAGAACAATGACAGCACAGCACAGAACAGACATCCCCTTCCTCGTCTACCTTCTGTATCCATGTCCACTCCCGCTGTTGCCGCCGCCACCGCCGCCGCCGCGTGTCCCCGCGGTGCTCGTCGCCATGCCCGGCAGAAAATGCCCGTTCTCGCGCAACAACGCCTCCATGTGCTCGTTGGTAGCCTTGCCAACCTTGCGCACGGCGCGCTTCTTCTGCGTCTTGCCCTTGGGCACAACAGTCTTGACGGCCGACGGGTCCTCGCTGGTGGGCCGCTGGCCGACGGCGAGCAGCTTGCGCGGCAGCTCGTCGACCTTGGGGATCAGCGTGGTCAGCCACATCTTCTGAAAGTCTGGGTCGACGTGGTGGAAGAGCGAGGCGTCGTCGAGGAAGACAAAGCGCGGCATGTTGTCCTTTTTGGTGCGGCACACGAGGATCTTGCGCTCCTTTTCCAGCTCCGCCAGCGCCGGCTCGCAGTCGGGCCAGCCGTCCTTGAGCTCGCGCACCTGCACGCCCTGCGCGTCCGTGCGCTTCTGCAGGTACTGCAGCAGCGAGATCTTGTCGCGCACGCCGGGGATCAGCGGCCGGTGGGCGTACGTGCCGCTCTTCCACGTCTGTTCCGACAGCTTGGGGTCCGGGAAGAACTCGATGCGCGGGTGGCGGCGCATCGTCTCAACCAGCTCCTTCTGATGCTCTTCGCTGAAGCGCGTCAGCGACAGGTATGCCAGGATGTCCTGCACCGGCAGCCTGTTGTCCTTGCCCTTGAGGAACTCGACGGCAAATGTCATCTGCGTCAGCAAGTCGTTGCCGAAACTGGTGATGTCGGGCTGCGAGTACACCGTGCCGGGCGCATCGCGCTTGCGCTTCGTTGGCGTCGACGTGACGTCGGGCCGGCTGGCTGCAGCAACGGCCGACGGCGCGGGCGAGACGGCGCGGGCGAGGTTCTTGAGGGACGAGGACTTGGACATTTTGGAAGCAGCATCAATGGAGCTGGCTCCAAGGCTGCTTTTCGACTGGCGTGGCACATAAGTCGCGGGCATTGTGAGTAGAAGCGTAGAGGTATCTTGGTTCGTCCGGGGGGGGGGGGAGAGCTGCGAGGTCGAGACAATAAGCCCGGGGGGAGAATCGACAGGAGAAAGCGTAATAAACAGCGAGAAAAACAGGAAAAAAAAAAGAAAAAAAAAGGACAAAATAGAATCAAGTCAGCCACAATTCAGCAGATGCCGCAAACGATGGGAAGATGCGCTTCGCGGGATGATGTCACAATTGATGCGAGGGAACTCCAGCTCTACACAAATCACAGAGTCAACAGAGGAAAATGGAAAAGAAAAGAATCCAGATGAAGCCGGCGAAGCCTTGCGCAAAGATCAAGGCCAGCCACCGACTGTGACGTAAGCAGATGTGGCGCGCTCGGTGAGTGGGTGTGGCGTGCTCGGTGTATTGTCTAGGGACTGATTGAACACGTCGAATTGAACTTGGGGAAAAGAAAAAAGAAAAAAAAAAGAAAAAGACCAGCACATCAACATACACACATCACTACACATCATTCACAACCTACGCCCCCCCCCCAAAAAAAATATCACTTAAACAGCCAAGTTTCCTTTTACTATTCGACTTTCTCTTATTCATTTTTCTTTCCACCTTTCTCTCGGGTCAAAGAAAAAAAAAAGAAACAAGTCCATGTATTGATCATCGCCATCCGCCGTGGTATTCCGTCAAGGGTCTCCAGGAACAAGACCAAAAAGCAAGCAAAAACAAGGAAGAAAAAAAAAGGGGGGGGGAGAGGGGGGGAAAGAGAGCAGCTTGAAGGGAAAGACGAGCCTCCCAGCATCTTGGTATACGTCGTGTCGTAGAATTCAACGAGGTTTTATGGTCGTGAGAGGGGGGGAGGGAGAGGCCGGGGTCTGTACGACATGTCGAGCAAACGTCTATGGGCGGAAAACAGGTGTCCGCCGTGTAATAGTAAATCAGAAGAGAAAAGAAGAGAAGAAAACAAAAAGAAAAGAGAGCCGACGAGTGTCGGGCTGTATCGGATCGATCGGATAGGAGCGAGAGCAAAGAGAAGGAAAACGCAACGTCACATCTCACAGCGCGGGCCCTTTTGGCTTCCATCTAGATCTGGACCTGGGCCTGCTTCTGGGACTCCAGGTAGTTGTAGCCAAAGTATCCAATGGCTCCGACAACCAGCATGCCCAGGTACATGCCGAGGCCGAGGCCCGACTCGCTGGACGAGCCCGAGGTTGAGGCGGTGGACTTCTTGGGACCCTTTTCACCGGGCTACAGATAGAGAGGGGGTGGGGTTATGGGTTAGCAGGCGATGGATGCATTGTGGTGTCAAGGAGAGAGAGAGAGAGAGAGAGAGAGAGGCGTACCTGGCGCTTCAGCTGGCCGACCAGCATCACGTCCAAAGACTGGCGGGCCTCGTCGCTGTGGCCCACGTCGTCAAAGGCCTCGGTGGCATCCTGACCACCGACGTCGAGGAGGACCTCTTCGCCACCACTAGACACAAGACACAGATTGTAGACTCGGTTAGCAATTGGGCACGGGCACGGGCTGCTGTGCAGAAGAGGCAGAGGCCAACTCACGGGTGCTCGTCCAGGAACTTGGTGCAGTCGTAGACCTTGTCCTCGATGACCATCCACAGGTCATTCTTGGTGTTGTGCTCAGCAACGTCCTGGTAGGTGAGTTCGCGAACCTCTGACATTTTGTGTGCGCGTGTGTGTGTGTTTCTAAAGAAAAGAAAAGAGAAAGAAAAAAAACGGGAATAAAAAAAAAAGAGAGAGAATAAAAGAGAAAGAAGAAGAAGAAACCCGAGAGATTGACGGCTAGGATCACAGATTGAGGATAAAGAAAAAAAAAAGAACAAAAAAAGAAAAGAAAAGAAAAAAAAAAAAAAAAA